>JASTWP010001633.1:0-64833 GCA_030770255.1 Temnothorax ravouxi
GCGAGTGTACCGATGACAATCGTCGGTCGCGGCGATCGCCCGGGGAGAACGGAAAACAACAAACGGCGAGGCGAGAGCCGCCGCGAACGGAAACGACGCCTTCGGCCGGCGTTGGTCGGTTGCGACGCTCGTCCGCGCGGAAGTCCCGAGTTCCGCAGCGAAAACCGATCGAAAGATTTACGGCGGATCGCCGAGGTCGCCGCGCGGGGTCGAATAATCGCGCCGAAACGATCTATCCCCAGGCGGCGTAGGGAAAAGGGCGAGAGAGAGAGAGAGAGAGAGAGAGCCGGTCGGTCGGCCGCGTTTGAAAACGGTCCGCGGACCGCACGCGAGCAATTCAAAAAGTAAACCGTTCCGCACGGCCGTTTCTCGAAGGTTCGGCGCGGCGCGGGTAGAGCGAGAAACGGGGCACCGCGTCGCGTCCGGGCGGCCGGGAAGCCGTCGAAAACCCGCTTCGCCAGGCCGCGAGAACCCCGAGAGTCGAGCCGGGGCTTTTCGCGCCAACCATGATGATTTAACCTGCAAAGCCGCCACGGCGACGAAGCGCACGGGGAGGAAGAAACGGCGGACGCGGTGCCGGGACGTGTGTGTATGCCGTGCCGCACCGGGGGAAATCCGCGTGTGCTCCGTTCGCCAATCGATCCCCCGCCGCGACGGGTGTTACGTTAGCCGTCGTTGGACGTCGGCGCGACTCACCTGCAGGCCGGCCCTAGCCGAACGCGAGACCGCCTTCGCCTTCGCCTTGCCCGAGTCCTTGCCCGCCTTACCGCCAGCCTGTTTCGGACACGAAAATCACGGTTAATTCGCGAGATCCAGCCGCGAAACTCCGCCAGGGGACGGAGGAGGGTCCGCGGCGCGCGGGGGCGCCCCGGGCCGCCGCGGATGGCCGTCGTGCGCGTCAAAAACTCGCGGATACTCACCATTGCGCGACGTGGATATTCGGCACTTCACACAGCACGAAAGACTTACGAGCAGCCACGAACGACGCCGTCTAAACGCGACGAGCCCGCCAAATGCGCTTGGCGCTGCGGGCGCCTCCCGCGGTCGTGCCACGTGACCGCGCGTCAGCTAATAGGAGCGAGGCTGCGGCCGAGCGGGGCGCCGCCTGGCGGCGGACTCGCCGAGTTATTGCTCGAGCGATAAACGGCTCTCTCGCAGGCTCGGGGCTCTCGTCTCGGGTGGTCCGTGCGCACCATGCGTATGCGCCAACGATTCTCGCTCGCCTCGGCCTGCCTACTGCTGGTCGTATACGTCCGTCGTTCTCTCGACGGACTACGCTCGGGTCGTATGAATAAAAATGAAGTAAACAGAGGCGAAAGAACGCGCGGCGCGTTTGCTACAACTCGCTCGCACGGGTATCGCTATAAAAAAACCGAGCAAATGCCTTAATCGTATTTAACCGACGATCTATTATCTTAACTTAAATATTTCAATGATGAGCTATTGTAGCTATAAATATCGCCGGGTGTTGCCAAGCATATGGTATACGTCGCACGAAATACATTAAAATTTAGTTATTGATTTTATTTTCCTTGCGTATATGTCAGTTATGTTTTTCTCTCACAATGTATAAAACTCGTTTCTGATTTTTATGAACGTAAATGAGCAGAGTAGTGTTTATGTAATGGTTATGAAGAAATGTTTTATACATTAATGTTTGAATTAATTATCGATTATAAACACAGATGTGTATTATATATCAGATGGGATTACATCATAAACAATCTGTTCTTCACATCAATAGTATCGCGTAACGATTGTGTTATCAACAACGATAGTTCGATTATTCTCGTGGTACACGCGATATGTTTGTGAAACGATATCAGTGAAATGTTATCGATAATAATTAATAAGAGTATCGTGCAATAGCATACATTAATTTAAAATCAATAATTTTCGTTAACTGAAGGCACAATTTTTACATTTCGGAGACATGAAAGACTCGTGAATGTAAAATAATGAACGACTGTTGTAGAACATTCCGTAATACATTTTAATTAAATTTAAACAGATGTGTCTCTGGCGACAAAAAGAAAATAATAAAGAGAATATGAATTTGAGGTAATGTCAAAGAAATGTGACATCACGTGAAAAAAGCTTGACGAACAGTATTACATCTCTTTATTGACGAAAAAAGGCAGTGATTTCATACAAAAAGTATCGCATATAGAAAATCGTGCGCTACGAGGCTTCGAAATTATACTATAAAAGGAGCGCGAGCGAATCGGCCATTTTATCTTGAACCCTTTGTGATAATACGGCAATATCCTTTCTTGAAAGAAGAATTTCCAAAGTGATGAGCTGTATATGAACCATATAGGACGACGAGGCGAGCAATTTGCGGGCTTGCAGCGGAGTGATCACAAAATGGCGAACAAGAATGTAAACATCTACCCCCATGACGCAATTCAAGCGACGGATGACAACTTTCTATCCGCAGCTTGAACAAGTTCTCATTCATCATTTATTCATAATTTAATGAGGAATTTTGTTTCATTCGAATTCAAATCATCCGAATGGTGCTCGAAACAGAGATTTTTTTTCCATATTCCCGTAAGATCTTCTGCTTGCCTCCGAAGGGGCGAATTTTCTGCATTTGCACGCGAATCACGTGTCGCATTCGATCTGATGCTCGAATTCGAACTAATTGCATCATGCGATTCCATATACAAAGCATCAAGGCGCATCGACGAGCGAGGGCGTCCGATTACGCGGAAATTCGAATTCTCCCTGCCGGGTCGCGAGATCAGCCCAGGCTCGCGAATCAAATCGCCGCTATGGGCGACGACGACGTTGCCTGTATTATTGAGGAGCGATGTCGTGAGTTCGATGGTCGGTTGGCATGGGTTAGCAGGACGGCACGAGGCCGGTGCGTATCGGCATCGATGACGATGCCTCTCTCGTCCTCGTCCGCGCCGCGCGGTATCGACTCGTCGGTGCGCGCGGGGCCTGCGCACTGGCGCGCGTCGGTGCACACACGCGCGCGCTCTTTGGCGGGGATTTTTCCCGCCATTTTTACCCCGTCTCGCCGTCCCTGCCCTAGCTTTACCCTGCCCTGCGCGTCACCTGCGCCCTTCGCGCCTTTTCGACCGTTTCCGCACGCCCGCCGCGCCGATCCCGCTATTGTGCTCCCCTCGCGTCCCGTCCCGCCCTAGCGCGCGCCGCGCCGCATCGCTCGCGCTGTCCTTCTTCCATGGAGGAAGATCTCCAGCGCGGATCCTCTAATATTGTCCCTGATTCGCCTCCACCAGCTCGTCGCACTTGTCTTCTATATCATCCTGAAATCATCGTCATTACCGTCATCACCATTGAAATTAATAAAGTTAAAGCCTCCGCACAATATATGAAATATATAAGGAACAAGAAACAGATATTAGCGATTAGGACTAAAGAATCAAGAATAAAGTTGGATGCACGATGAAAAATACAGGCAACAGAAACAGGGAATGACATAGTTATTCTGCGCGTTATTCCCTGTTTCCGTTGCCTGCAATGTATTTTTCATCGTGCATCCAACTTTATTCCTGATTTCTTATTTCTAATCGCTAATATCATCCTGTTCCTTATGTTCCTTATAATTTTCATTGTGCGGAGGTCCTTATATGCGACGTTTTGAATGTTATCGCTGGATATGCATTGAGCCTGATTTGAATATTGCTTCGTGTAGCTTTGATATCGTCGTTTACTTACAATTGTATTAAATAAAAGTAGATCATCTGTTCATAGAATTTATAAAATAATGTTACACACAATGTTAATAGAGTCCATAATTCTTTTACATTTGTATGGCAAGATATTTCCTTTCATCTTTTTTCCTGGGAGAAGGAGTATTCTTTATGTTCCTTTTCTTTCGTAGTAACGTTTCTAAAAAGAATAATAATTTGCGCGAGATGTAAAGCTTGCTGCTCGCAACTAAATATAAAAGGCAGTTTGGAGTAAAAAAAACTGCATACAGAGTAAAAAATTACTCGCGTGTGTTTGACATGGTCGCTAAAGGGTGTGTGTGTAAATCTATTGTTTTTTGTGCCTGTCTAATCGCCGTCGCTTATTTTTTGTATGCAGTTAATTAATAACGAAGAAAATAAATCCTTATTTTACAAATTTCATTTTTATGATAATTGTATTCATGTGTTTAAACACGTATAGTTAAATACCAATAATATAATTGTGATATATTTACACAGAAAAAAAAGTGTTAAATCAAATATGCGCAATAATGTATAATCTTCTTATAAGAATTTTAACTTTTTTTTTCTTGATTGAACTATGTAAAATTTCGTTTAACAATACAAATGACTTCATTCAAGCAAGTTTCCTTCGTTTAACGCAATATATAATCTCATTTCAAGATTATAGATTCTTGTGTATATACACGAGAGTATATTTAAATGTTGATTTGATACTTCTTTCTTTTTCAAACTGTGTATATGAAGATATTTGCGAAACATCAGTTTGAGAGAAACATATGTGTCCATCACGTCTAGAAAATTAATTCAAGTTTCCAAGAATCCTCGTAATAAATAAAAACATGTTGCAAGATTTTAATATTCGCTTATATTTCTCAAGAGAAATAACAAAAGGAAGAGGAGGTACCTCGTCGAGCTGCAGACATTTGCCCCACTCAATCAACGTAATCTTGTGATCATTATCGGCGTCGCAGGAGTCGAGGAAGGGCGCGATGCAGTGTTCGAGGGCCATCAAGGGCGCCTTGATCGGGAAGAGCTCGTGCCTGGACACCGATCGGTCGTGCGGGTGGCCGTCCAGGTCGCACCACTTCCAGATGGCTGCGTTCGCCCAGCGCAAAGTGTGATTGGTCTCGGCCTCGCGTTGCATCTTCAGGTAATGCGACGGCAGTTCCTGACGATCCGCCAAATCGCGCATGATGTTGAACAGCCAGTCGCGCATTCGCCTAGGAAAGTCGGCCATGTCCTCTTCCTTGCACATCTGCGCGCGTTAAAAGGTTTAGCGTTTATACCATATAAGTGCAATCGTAAATCGTATAGTCGAAAAGCGCTTTAAAAACATTGCTTTTGATATTTTATTATCGATATAGTTTATTTTATCATTTTATTTAATATCATTTTCAGTCGGGAATCGCTGAGGTACGTCAGTTAACAGTTGCGGAGAAATGTTACTCGATTACGGTTTATTGCGTGAAAATAATGTAGGGTTTTGCTTGCATGAGAATTACGTTCCGTCGTACACGTACGTGACAGAACGATACTCACGGGCATCTGTCGGCACTCGCCGTAGTATTCAATGTGGACATGTAGATAGTCGGGGCCCCTGCACCTGGCGTCACCGGTATCGCAGAAGCAACGCGCCTGATAGACCTCGCAATCGCTGCCGAAGGTCTCATTGTAGTTGGTGCAGACCTTGCGACGCGGATCGACCTCCTCGTTGCAGAGCTCCACGCAAACGCACTCGGCCGTGCCCTCCTCCGTGTTCTGAAATCGAAGAAATTTCACATTCCTTTTTGTTCCTGTCTACTTTAAAAAGAGAACGAAATTTTTACTTCAAATTTCAATATATATATATATATATATATATATATTGTATATAGGAGATTGATTTATTAAATTGATTTAATTTAGGATAAAAATATCAGGAAGAGTAGAGAGCATTCTCAAGCTGCGCTTATTTATTTTTGCATGCGTTAAATTCACGAGAAACACTCGTCATTGATGGCCTTAATTGTACATATATACAGGATGTTTCAGGTTAGGTCAATGAAACTCCAAGGTCTTATAAGAAATTGAATTGAGAAAAAAGCTCCTATATAAACATAGATCTAAAAACGCTTCCTTAAAAAATTTACTTTAAAAAAGAAATAAAACAAAGGTTATATACATGAGACCAACAATTCCATTAAAAGTAAAAGAAAAATAATTTTCCACCAAATTATCAAATATGTTCAAAACGATGTTCCTATTCATTAATGCATTTTTGGTATGTACGTAATATTGACTCACTGCATCGTGCTGCAATGTAACACGTGCTGCAATATAGAGCAATTATATTTGACACGTGATAAAAGAGAGTCGTCTTATCGACGACGAACCTTGCAAACACGACCAGCGCCGCAATGTTTGTCCACGCACGGGTCCGTCTGAAGCAAACGCTGCTGCTTCGATCCAGCCTCGTTTCTGCCATTTTCAAGAGTGACCTCAACCTCCTCCGCCGTCGCCGCCTCCTCCTCGGCTATTTCGTCAGCCTCCAGCATGTTCATGATCTCATCTTGTGCGGGTGCCTCTGTCGTGGTCGTGCGACGCCGATATTTTCGTCTGCGCTGGAAACCGATTGATATAAATTTCGATTAATACTCTCTTTCTTTCTCCTTTTTTCGTATTTTATAACATTTTAAACGGTACGAAATTAGAGCAGAGTATTATGAAACTGTTCGGAATGGGTTTTGATCAGAATTATTCCGTTAATTATTTCTAGAAAAACACAATAGAAATCTAAGAAATAACTAAACAATTCCGATAGAAATCTATTCTGAAGAGTTCCATAATACATGCCCTGTACAAAGTTTTCGGTACTGCTTGCGTTTGCCATTTTTCTTCAAAAGACAGAAAATATTGAGAATGTTTCACGTTGTGGTGCATAATATTTGAATTATTCAAAAATCTGTGTTTTTTTTCCTATAAGTGTGTTATATCTAGTTTTATGTATAATCAATGTTACTACAGTATAATATTTTACACAATTTACAAGTAAACCTACCCATGTGATATGCTCCGATTTCTTTTAAATTTCTTTTAAATACAAATGTAGAAGTACCAGAAATCCAAAAATATTTCGTTCATGTCTTTCCATTTTTGTTTATAAGCGATTTTACGCGGACAGTTAATCTCTCTTCAATATTTTCATTCTCCTATCACCAATAAGTACAACAATGATAATGATAATATACAAGAAACACAAAATGTAATACAATTAAGATATGGGAGATTTTGAATCGCTGATTACAAATATGAAATAAGATTTGCAAAATTATTTGTCGAATTAATTAAAAATTGAAAAAATATGGAATATAGTGACATATGTTATAACAGAATTATTTGAGTGAGAAATGATTTCAAATATGGCATCAAACTTGTAAAATAAATTATTTTTAATTATTCAAACAAACGATTCACACAAATATCAACGACAAAGATGAAAAAAAATTGGAATGTTTTATAGTGACATAAGTTATGGAGGATTTTTGGATCGCTTATTATTGTTATATACTACATATGTTATTGACGTATTTTTATTATTTTCAATTATTTAAATAAATAAATAATTTTACAAATCTTCATATTTGTAATCAGCGATCCAATATCTCTTATATCTTTGCATTTTGTGTTTTTTGTGCATTATTACTATCATTATTGTACTTATTAATAAGAGGAGAATAAAAATTGAATATTAACTGGGGTATTAACTGTTCGTACCGCTTATGAACAAAAATGAAAAGACATAAGTGAAATATTTCTCATACTTCTACATTTATGACAAATTTAAAACAAATCGAAGTGTATCACTTGAGTAGATTTACTTACTTAGACACAGCGGAATGCGCGAGAAATAAATTTAAAGAAAAACTTAATTTAAATATTTCTTGTTAAACTACAATAAATTTGATAAAATCGGAAAAATTATGTAATATATGTTAGTAAAAAACAATAATACCTGGGCAGACACGTCCACTATCAGGACCGCCAGAAGCAACGCGACCAACAGCAGCTGCAGCTTCGTCGACATTGCGATCTCTGCAACAAATCGATATAATAAGTATGTGCGAGATATGCTTCTATATCTTTAAATAATCAATCTAATCTAGAGTAAAATGGTCTCTATCCTAACGAAGTTTAATAGCATCTGGAGCAATAGTATCGTTATTATTCCAGACACGTTCCCGTTACTGACAGGTTACGAGTCTCGTAAACTATGACCACTATGACCGATTCGTTGGGGGATTGGAGGATACATTACGTCTTCGCGAGTCGCTCTAGAGAAGTTTGGTTCAAACGTATAATGATCGAATTAACTATCACGATTCAGGAAAGAGGACTTAACGTAAACTATTTTCGTTCTCCGCCCCTCTCTCTCTCTCTCTTTCTCTCTCTAAGTAAGACTCCAGAAACTTGGATTATAAATTATGAGAGAGCCTTATTTGTCGATCTGATTTCATCTCTTGAGTAGGAATTCACTTAGAAACTTCTGAGAGCTCCGAAATTCCGTATGTAACGCTGCGAAAGCAGCGTGTCGAGTAGAAAAGTCGAGCTTTTTCTCGGAATAGATCCAAGTCTCTCTCGGTGCGCGCCGAAAGGGGTTAATATCCCCGAGCTAAATCGGGTGCAAGCGGGCCTGAATGCGTGTAAATAAATCAGCCATCATTTCTCACTTTATTGTTGCGGCGTTTCCAGTTGATGTCGGCACGAAAGACGAATCACATTTCCCTGCGACACTCGTATCATTTCAAAAAATCGACGACGTAATATGAGCACGCACGCACGCATGCACACACGCACGCATACACGCACGCACGCGCCGATCAACGCGAGCGCGGGTCAACGCGAGACCAGAGATAAATCTCGCGGGACCTTGATAGGAGCAACGAAGCGATAACCCAGATATTTGAAAATTAAGTCGCTTCAGATACATCCGGACACGAATGAGTCTGATCGCGAGCGCGCTTTCGTGACGAGCGCCTTTTCTTCGCGCGCAGACGTCTCGTCATTTCGCTCTCGTTGCCTTTCGCGCGGATGATACAATCGTTTTACACGTCGCTGTCTTCATTGCTGCGTTTTTAATAACGTCGAAGGACGCGTGCATGTAACGTAGCGTCAGCGATCGGTTGCCGCCTTCGTCAGCGGTAAAATTTGAACGCGATGAAATTTGTGCAAAGCTCGCCTTAGATTAGATGGTTATAGGTAATCCTTTTGAAGATCTAACGCGAGCTACTTTTAAACCAAATACAAATTTTAATTAATTATTTAATTAGAGAAAACGTCTTTTACCTGGATCTTGGTTGCCTAATAATATTATTCCCGTCAATTCAATAATATAATTCAAACGAATAATACAATAGCAACCAATCCAGTCCTGACCGTAAAAGGCATTTTCTCTAATTGATTATTTATCATATCGATCCTGTTCCACTTATTATTATAATTTAAATATTCTTTAGGACACAAACGTTACGTAATTAATAATTATAAAATACTTTTTTTTGAAGCTAAGTCAACTAGGATACGCCAATTCGTAAGATAGGTATGAGATTTAGAATGTTTCTATTATTTAGACTCCAATTATATTTTATCGTATTGATCTCTTTTTTATTTAATACACAATCAATCTATCGCTTAAACTGTTTAAAGGATAAAAAGGAGTGAGAATGGACTCGGATGACATTCGCAGTCTATATATACGGTCGCAGCAACGTAAATATCCTGACGATACCGTATATAGGCGTTAGGTTTATAAAACACCAGGGTTTCCTGTTGTGTGTTGAATACATTACTCGGTTTACCGCCGAGTGTTCCGTCCGATTGCTTCTACCGATTCGATCGAGATGTTCGCAGTTCGTTAAGCCGGCATTTCGGTCAGCTCGTGAATTCGGAGAGCAAAGCATACCATTTTTCCGTTTCTCGCCACATATAAGGAGATTACATGATACGAATAATCGGAACCAGACACAATATCGAAGCTATTCGTATATATATTGTATATGTAGCGTATTGATGTGTTGTATCCATTTTCACTAAATTGTGTTTCTACATAAAGAGTCAAGTTTTTAAAACAAATTTTATAGAAAAACCGAATTAATACCGAAATAAAAAAATCTGATGTGTAATAGCTACTCCCGAATCTTTGATTCGAATAACATCTGAATGATATCTTTATATGTGCCAACGTGTAAACAGTAAAAAAATTTTATCAAACATGAATTTAGATAAAAATAATAATACGTGATCCGTTTTTCATTTCTAATTTGCCAATTTAATTTCTTGATTCTCACAATTCTCTTCGTTGCCAAACCGGGCATTGAATTAGTCGTATCAGTGTCGCAAAGACGCAAAGTATATACATTCGGAGAAGTTAATCTTATCGAGCATTCGCGACTTCGCAAAAAAATTGCGTAACACTTCATTGCGACCACTATTAATACGTAAGTAACCGCGATCGTTCCGGCGGTCATCTCGGCGTCAAAGCGCGTCCGCAGTGCGTCCCGCGGTTCTCCGGAAACGTCGTCGGTTCTCCAACGTGGCCGCGCGCGTAGGAATCGCACATGGCCCCTTTTTTTTTATCGCGCGGTTCGCCGACGTGGGCGAACCGCCTCTGCAAGTGGACGAAAGGAACGAAAATGTATTTCCGAATAAAAAGAAGCCTCGTCTCCGCTGTTATTTATTAAATTTGCACGCAGTAACGGAGTTCGCTCATCACGTGGGCCAAAACGTGGAGACTGATCAATATGTGCGCGCGCAATATACGCAGATCCTCTATATAATTATATTTATATTTACGTAATTGAATATCTAACAATATGTACAAAAAAGTTAGGAGTAGGTACAATTTATTCCAAAGCGCAGTGAAATGAAAAGCAAATTGTATTATGCGTGAATATAATTGCAGAATAATAGTGAATTTTAATGAATTGAAATTAATATGGACAAATATGAAAATGCTTTCGGTTTTGTATTCTGAAAAAAAGTAAATATATACATTATAAATACAATAAAATACATATTTGCATTTATATTGATAAAAACCTTTGCAAAATATGCAGCATGGATAAGCGTTTATACAGTAATATTTTATCGATATAATAAAATACAATAATGTAGATAGAGTCATGTTTATTTTCATCAGCTTTCATCTATCTAAATCAGTCATTATCCCTATAAAACGTCTAATCCCATAAAATGGGGAACAAGATAAAGGAACGCTTCTTTTCCTATCCATTTTATATGCCAGCTCCGCCAACGCGGAATTAAAAGTTAACTAGTTTGCAGACGAGATACTCGAGCTGAATGCGTTGATTCGATTCATCTCGTTCAATTTGCTCCTCGTCAAGCGGAAGTTTATACGCGACTTGATATTATTACGAACAATAAAATGTATGGAACGCGTACTATGTATAGCCCTTAATGGAAAAATGCTCGTAAATCCGTTTCCGTAAAATAACATGGAGAGACGAGATCGCAAGAGATTGTTGCAAGAATTTGCGTTGTACGTGACTCAACGTGATATTTAATTGATTTAAAAAATTTTCAGATAATATATAGAAACAATTTTATCTGTAATAGCTATACTTTCATCATTATTTCTATTATTCATTTTTGCTTTTCAAAGAACGATGAACGATAGATATGTGTGTGCTCCCTTTTGAAGGAATAAATATTGAAAAAATAATATGCGTAACGTCTTCTTATCGATTTTAGTCTTGAACTTCCAGAATATCGACTTGCGGATAGTATCGCGACACGGGGAAGAGGTTGAATGAATGGTCTCGCTAGAAATAACAAGTACAGAGCATCACTTCTATTTTAAGTCGTCAATGGAAAATTGCGAATTTCGCACTTCCAATTTACGCTACTTGTTCACAAGTTGATTTCACTTCATTCATAACTTCGCTAGCACTTAACAACCGACGTAACGTAACGTAACTTTAAACATAACGCAAGATTTTTCAATCAACGATCGTAAGACATAATGATAATAATACGTCTTTTTCTTAATTCACACCACGATAGTCGCCTAAATGAACAAAGGATGTTGATTTCCGCCCCAGAAAGGACATGATTTCCGAGAAATACATGACAAGAGATAAGTGTTAGTTACGAGTACGCCCACTGATATAAAACGTCCATCGTATGCAGTTCTGCGAGTGACTCACATTAACGCTGCGTGAATTAATACGGTTGAGACACTTTTCTCGCGGTAATTTCATTTGGAGTACATTCCTTTCGAATTTTCATTTTATTTTACTCGAGCTATGAGATACTTCCAATTTGATAAAAATTGGAGATGTAAACTCAAAAGGCAGAAACTAGTTCTATACCAGAAAAGCTAGAGGAATCTTGTTAAAATGAGAAAGCCACTAAAATCATCCATGAAAAGGTTCCACGATTAAAAAAGACCCTCTTATACAGATATGAATTCTGATTGCGAACTACTTAGTGGCAGTCTATTTATTTCCATGCGTGCCTACGCGCGATTGTCGTCCTTTACTCACACACATCTAAAAATAAATCTAAAAATAATTTTCTTACTAAATAAATAATAATTTATGTGTATAAATTAAAAGTGTTCAAGAGTGCCTAATATCGTTACTTGCAGTGAACAATATATTAGATATTAATATATGCTTGTAAAAGTCGTCACTTACTTAGATTAAGTATTTTAAATATGACGTTAATATAGTTCTAAAATATGTTAAAATTGATAAGACACGCAAGATATTTTTAATAATCAACACGAGCAAGCTTCTGCACTATGCAGTATAATTATCTATTTAAATATGACGATTTATATATTAAGTACATTAATCGGCAAAGACAACAGCGGGTAGAGCGCGGAAATATCTTAAACGTAGAAACCGCACAGTTTTTTTAAATAATATTTTTGCAAGCTGATGCGAAATAGAAAATCACAAGCCGATCGTACCTCGCGTTGAGTTTTCCTCGCAAACCGCTCCTGTCGTTCACTCGGCTCTCTTTCTCGGCAACAAAGATCGAGAGAAGAACAGCCCTCCAAATCGGTCGCTGGACCGGTACTGACTGCGTTCGCGAGGCACATCGCGGCGCGCTGCGCTGTGCTGAGCGGAACGCGCGGCCAGCCGGAGAGGAAAGATGATCTCATCTCTTTCGCGTTTTTCTCTCTTCCTACACCCCCGTCCGATCTTTCCACCGCACGCATATGCGTATGTCTCGCCGTCACATTTCTTACGCAATGCGTACGACCGATGCGTCTCGGCGATATCTCGAACATTCTCATTCATCTCGACGAATTTCAACATTGACACCGTGGAAGGATTGATCTGTCTTGCAATCAGAAATTCGGATCAAAAACACTCTGATGAAAGGTGAAATCAGTCTCCGATAGATGAAAAAAAAAGTCAAATTATAACTTGTTTTAACTAACACCTAAATTCGTTCTGAAAAAATTGTACCGTATTTTAATTGAAATAAGGAATTTACACGTCAGAAACTAAAATGTAAAAAATTGGATCTTCATATAAATGTATTTTCAACCGCGGCTCCAATATCCCAATCGAAAGTTTATTGAAAAATAAGTAAAATAAGAAGAAAAAAATGAAAAAAGTCTACACTGTATCTATCTTTGCCGAGATTTGTCCGTATTCGAAATATTATTTTATGACAAATTAGAAATTCTACATGTCGATTGTATTCACGTTTTCCTCATCGTACAGTTTATTGTCAATCGCCGTCGAATGCTGATGAATCCACGGTGTTCAGCAGTTTCGACAAAGCCAATTATAGAGGAAATATGATTCCATGCGCAAAGCCAGCTAATAAAGTTCGTGTCAAACAGGTGAGCGTGTTGCGATAAATAAAGAGATGCTATGATAAGGGTTGGTAGTATAAGGTAAGTATATATATTATACTAAATGCAAAAAGTTACAATACATTTGATGTTCGTTTTTTTTTTCACTTTTTTCCTCCTTTTAACATTAGCCTCTCCTACCTCTTTTATCGCAGTAACGTCGTTTTTCAATTGGTTGTATACACACAAACTGGCCTGGCAGACCGAAATAATAAATGTATGCTACAAAAATTCATAACTTATCGACCGCCGTTCTTCAATCGTTATTACATACATAGTTATTTGTGTGTTCCTTCTTATCCTCTCTCTTTTCTTCGTTCGTTATTATATATTTATCTTCATTACTATTAATATTAATAGTTACTTAACAATGAAAACATTCATACTAAAAATTTGCAGAGCTCTCCTTCAAGTTAATGTAAAGCGATGATATCGCGTAACTGCGGCTTTGAACACGTTGTACTTGAACACACGAATATGCACATGAATAAGGACGATAGTGAAGTCAAACGGCGCGTGAGCGTGTGTAGAATATTTTATATTTAGGTGGCACGCGAAAATCGGAAGTCGTAATCTGCGATTTCAAATACTAAACGACTATGTCGCTCAGCTTAAAATACTCTCTCTTTCTCTCTCTCTCTCTCTCTCTCTGTTTGCACAATGATTGATAAAGAATTATCGGATGCATAATCGGCCTTAAGTTGGGATAAGAATAATGGAAAACGGTCTATCGGTTAATGTACAAGAGGATCTAGAATGACAATTCTCTCTTAGCCATACAAATATCCATTTAAATATGCTCTACATATGTATACAAAGTTGAAGCTGCTGGCGCTTCAATGTCTTGAAGTCTCTCTTTCTAGTGTCATATTTATATCTCGCACATACCATGAAAAGGGAAACATTTTACCACTGCGGTATTAATTTAAATCTCGATTAAATCGACGAATATATCTGCTAAACAAAGTGCAAGTCACTTCTGCAAAAATTTTGCCTTAACTGAGTAACGAGCTGTACCTAATATCACCATGCTATATTCGAGTTTAATTCTCTCTTTAACACTTGGACTGTCACACATATTACGGTATACGTACACGATACTTATATTTCCTTGGGAATTATGGCACTTGTATGTGAATGACTATCTTACTTTAATTCGTATTTGTCGTTCGTAACGTGACTGAAGCGTGAGACAAGGGTCTTAATTGTACCCGGATGCCATGGTTTCCAAGAAATTGTGGGATGAAATTTCAGTCGAAGTGTTAAACGAATTTGTAATAAATAAGCGCGATGTTCAACGTATTCTATTTTGTATGTTTTATATGGTTTTAAGAGGATGTTGTGTAAACGATATAAATGTCTATTAACAATTGTTTAAAAATACAAAAGAAAAAGATACTTTTCAAGTTGATTGTTAATAGGTCAAGTACATTGAAATTTTTACATTGGAATAAAATCTGTTTATAGTTGAATGAAAGTGACATGAAAGTGACTTATCTCTCAATCACATTTCGCAATCCTCTCTTTCATAATCACATAAGACACACGCAATATTTTGTCGTAAGGAAGAGAGAAGTGATAAAAGTTAAGTGCCCCATCCTGTATATTTCTGGTTTAAATTTAATGATCAAATTTTCTATTTTTTTTCTCTTTTTTTAACAATATTAAAGTGTGCCAATTACGTGATAACTATTCGACATAAGTCCGGAAATACATTTTCCGCGCGTTTCTAAACTAACTTATAAAGAAAAAGGACTCGAGGTGGTTCGAATCTTCGTTCACATCCTACGTAGCGTTCTTTAATACCTATATATAACGGAAATATAGATAGGCTTACGATTGTGAGATGTTACATAGTCCGACGGGAACGCATGTTTGATGCTTGTAGGTTTTACTTGTCCTTTTACATTTTCTTCCCTAATTTTTTTTAAAAAAGCAAAAATCGCAGCCACGCGAAACCTATCCCTTTATCCGCGCCTGCGTCAGAGCGGCCGCGTTATCATCGCCGCCATTGTCATTATCATAGTCAGTCTGTCATCGTTATCGTCGTCTCGTCATCGTTATGTCGTCACCGTCCCGACTCATTAAATTTGACATTAACATCGCGTATATAATACTATACATGACAAATATTCATCACTAGAGTGCATGCTTAAAAAAATTACGTTAAATGAGGCAAAGCCCTGAAGAGAGGGGACGCGGTCGCCGTATCCCAGACGCGGGGTATCACGACGAATTTTCTTTTTTTTTTTCTTTTTTTTCCGTTCAATTATAGACTACTGCGAATGTGGAGTCGCGCTCGTGCGTGATCTACGTTAACAATCTCCACGATGATCTTGATCACGACGACGAGAAATACAAACTAACATAAATTTTCTTTCTCTCTCTCTCTCTCCGTCTCTCTCATATTCTTTCTCACTCACTCACTCAATCAATCAATCACTCTCTTTCTCTCACTACTTATTGCCAAGTGCAAATTCTCAATGTCCTTTTCTTTTTCCAAGCATAAAAAAAGAACATTAAAATTTTGCTTTTGACATTACTTTCTGCGACAGTGTCGCGTGGATTTCAAACCGATCGCTTCAAAAATTTCGATAGTTTCGTGAAGGAATGAGGCTGATAGGCCAGGAGAGATGCATCGCCCAATCTCTCAATAATCGCAGAACCCCCTCTCACGCATTGCTTGTGAACGTTGTTACTGACTAGAACTCTCGTTTCGCTTCATGCTCTAAGCGGTCTACGGCATATGAATACTGCGTCAAGAAGTGCAAATAGATAAAACATTGTCCAGAGAGAAATTGGTGCGTCATGTCCCGAAAAAGATGTAGCTCCTGCAATGGAAATGTTCTGCGTTGTCGCTACGTCGGACGCTTTTCCGCGTTCTGCGGTTCACATTTAACGCTCGGCGTAATGGGAGTTCCGCAATTACCAGAAGACGTTATTGACCTTCGTAAAAACGCGAACGATAATTTAACGATCGAGCGACACAACGTAAGACCATGCGCGCGCGCGATCCTTACTAACATTATCTAAACGAAAGTAATAATAAGTATGTATGTGAGGAGGAAAGGGAGGTAGAATAGAAAGATTTTACAAGAGAGGACAGAGTAGCGCAGAAAGATGTTAGGAGAATGTAATTGTTCCTAGAAGAAAAGAGATAGGGAAGGAAGGTGAGACCAGGAAGAAGGTAGAGACGAACAAAAAGTTCCGAACTGCAACGAGACGAGGCCAGGATTGTATGCTTATATACGGATGGAGCGAGAAGAAACGGCGAGACCAGTTGCTGCAGTCTAGAAGCATTGTCCTGTCTACGATCGATACCGGTCAATCGGCGATCGGCAATATAAATAAAGGGGATCGTAGAAGAAAAGAAATTGCCGTCTTTCTTTTTATTTTTTTTTCTTCTGCCGCGTGCAACCGGGACACAGTCTTGGGATCCTCTAGTCGTTTCGTCGGGATTCGTTCCGCACGATTGCTATCTACGCCGATTCTTCACCTGGGGCAACAGAACAGTTTCGTCAGCGGCTGATGAGTCGACTCGAAAGCGTACGAGATGCATGTCACAGCGCCACTCCGTGGTTCTTTTTTCGCTTCGATCTCACTTGGTCGCCTCTCGCTTGGTTACGTGGTGTGTGTGTGTGTGTGTGTGCGCGCGCGCGCGCGCGCGCATCGGAATTCGCTCCGCTCATTTTTCGTCCTGCGATTTGGCGAGCCGGAAGAAACGCGCGGAGTGACGAATGCTGCGCACTAACTCTGTAACTGCCTCACAAAGAGTTCCGACACAATTTCCCGATTTCAGATCACGTCCCGTTGCCTCTTTCCGTCACTAAAATTTGCCACACTCCGACAACGTTCTCCTGTGAGCTCTTATTGAGCTTGTCGCACGGCTGCACGTGTTATGTGTATGCGTTATGTGTCTATGACTGCGTTTGTGAATACTTCGCGACGCAAAGTCCTACGAGATTGCCCGATTGTCGATGTACGAAGGACGAATTCGAACCGATGATCATCGTTTTCTTGACCGATGATTTTAGGTACACACACCACTGAGATCAAAGTCTCGCGCGAGGAATGTGAGCCTCGTCCGAGACTTCGATTGGTACGCCATCCATGTTCGAGCTCATATTTCGTACGATTTCTTTTTGAGCTACGTCAGCTAATATCGATTGTTGTTGTTGTTGTTGTTGCTTGATAAACGTTGTTGCAAGCGACGTTTAAGCACATGAGTTGGCATCGGTAATGGGGTCGTGCGACATACGAAATAGTCCTGGATTCCACTTCTCGAAATGAAGATGACAGATGCATGATGATACGGGTGACTTTATTCAGTATAGACGAAATTAGAAGGGGCGACTGTTGCATAGTTGTGGCCGGTATTAGCGACGGTTTTGGTAACCCGGATTACTCGGATTGCCTGGCTGTCGCATACCTCCCCTTCCGCCATCGCCACCTCGTGTAAATCCTCCACGGCCACCTCGTGCACCATGCTGTCCGCCTCTCATCACGCCTCCGGGTCCACCTGATATTAGATCAATAACGAATTAATAAATAAAAAAATTGTACTAATCAGTAAATTGGAGAATAGTCCGGAATATACCTGGTCCACGCTGTTGTTGCTGCTGCTGTTGTTGACCGCCCATGGAGCGCATACCGCCATCGCCGGAATTCAATCTGCCGCTACCATCCAACATGGGCCTAGGCCTCACCTTCTTTTCCTCCACATTCAATTTTTGTCCACTCTCGTCAGGATAATAGATAGGCTAAAGCAACGACCGTAATGAAAGCAACAAGTTCCATCTTTATTAAACGCGACGATATATATGTCTAAGAGACAAACTTACCAGGGAATTTAACACCTTAGTCACAACCTGTTGATCCTCGAACGTGATAAATCCATAATTAGGTACTCGAGCGGTATTATTTCCGCCTTGCGGACCTTTGCATCTGTCGTTGGATTTACTGTGTACACGTAATTCAGCGACTCTACCGTAACGCTCGAATACCTGGCGCAAATCGTTCTCAGAAGCGTTGTGTGGTAAGTTGCCCAGGAAAAGTTGATGAGCGTCACTGTATTGTCCTGGTCTTGTGCCACGTCGTTCTCCATCTAAGATATATTATTATATGTAACAATATGTTAAAAAACAAAATTCTATTTAAAAAAAAAGAAAAATGAGAAATTAAGTAATTAATACAAAAGTACAAAAGTTTGTACAAAAGTAAATTAATACTTTTGTATTAATTACACAAAAAATAATTAACATAAAATCAACCAAGATTGATGGGATCGTGTCTTAAAATTCATTTCCATATTATTTTAAATATGGAAGTTTACATTCTGCATTAACCACCTTTTAAATGCATGATCTATCTTATTTCTTTTTACCTGGTCCCCTTTGTATTAGTCCCCTTTGTCCTAGCCCCCTTTGTACTAGATCCCAGTACTTTTTACCTCTTTGAACTAATCCCCCTCTTGGAACGCGTTGCTGCTGAGGATGTTGTTGCTGTTGCGGCGGTTGATTTCCGCCCACTCGATGCGCCTGTTGCTGAACTGCAGATACATTATTGGACACAGACATAGACGTCGGTCCGTTATTTGCAGGATGCAATGGCGATCTGTCGTCCAAACGTATATTCGTCATGGGTGGCTACAAAGAAAAAGAAATTTATTTAGCCTCTTTTTCATTGCAAATCATAACACTACACGAAACAAAACTTACCGGAGACATAGATAACTTGGGAGCTTGCGGGCTAGTAGCACCAGTAGTGGTGCTTGGAAAAGAAGCCTTTACCAAGTTAGCATACGTCTTGGGCCCGCTGCTGTTGACAGTGGTGCTAGATACCTGATGTTCGGGTTCAGTCTCTTGTGCGGATGCAGTAAATGTTTCTGTCTCAGGCTCGTTCCTCTCCTCCGTCTGCGCCTGCGGCTCGTTCTCGCTCTGCTGTTGCGGTTGCTCCCCATTGCTTAGCTCTGCCTCCTGCACGAACTGCGATTGAGCAGTTGGCTCGGCTATGTATGGATGTTGCTGCGCCGGAGGCGGTGGCGGCGGTTGTTGTTGCTGCTGCTGCGGTGCTTGTTGATTGATCACCTCCTCATGCACCGTTCCATTCAGCACTTGCTGTATTACTGGATGAACCTAACAATAAAAAAAAATAAAAAATTACGAACAGAATTATATTATAACCTATAATAGATAAAATCAGATAAACCTAAGTCTATATTTTAAATCCAAATACAGAAAAAGAAAAAACTGTTGTGTGTGTGCATTTATATAAACTGCTTACCAATCTCGAGTAACAGTTAATTTTTTCACTGTAATAATATGTCATATCTGTTACACTAACATGGGGTTGAGGTGGCGCAGCGTAATACATCGGCTGCTGTTGCTGCAGCGGAGGTTGCTGGGTCGGAATGAGAGGTGGTTGAGCTTGCTGCTCGGCAACTTGAGTAGGAGCCGATAATTGCTGCACTTGAGTCTGATGTTCATCTTCCTCAGGCTCAGATCGACCAATTTCTTCAACTTCTCTCTCGTTGCTCTCACCACTATCCCCGGCACTCACGTCAGCCTCATCCTCATCCGGGAATATCAAGTCTTGATAACGGAAGATATCATTGTGCACGTAATACGTTTTAGGTGCTTGCACGGCCAACACGAAAGTCTGGGTAAATCGACGCATCGGTTGCCCAGCGTTAGACAGTTCACCAGATACCTGCATAATAATCAAAGATAAATATTTAATTACACAGTAATAATCATATACTTATTGAAAAAATTCAAATCACAAATGTCAGAAGATTAGATTATTTTATAAAAATGTGTTATTTTAAATAAATTAAAGCATGCATAATTATTATTTAAGAAGCGAATTGTGCTATAAAACTGAACAAAAAAAGTAATAGTGCTTTGAAGATAGTGTATTCAATATCCCAATGAATATTTGAAATTTTGCCATTGTATTCTAATACAATTCTAATAAGATACAATTGTAATCATATCGTTTCTGGTCTACCTTATATAAAGTTGATATAATTTACCTGGACAACAACTCCATTTTCAAGAGTAAGCTGAGAATCGACCTGGCTTATCTTAGCATGACAATCGCGAAAATTCAGTTGTTGAATCTTCTGGTGTATTTGTTTTTGACCGATCGCTGGGGTACACTCTCGATTAGAATCCAATCCGCCATGCACGAAGGAAGAATGTTGATTGTAGAACCTAATCGTAAAATTCGTAACAATTATCGCGATGATCAAAATATTCCTTGACGGGGAATAACGCGTGGCTGCAAGGAAAAGCGGTCGATTCGTAGTCGACAGATCCTAGGTTCAAGCCTGACCCTCACCCTATATACATATGATTAGATTTATAAGAGAAATACAAACGCATGTCGAACGCGACGCGTTTTACATAGTCAAAAAAATCCAAAATATTATGAAGGAAAACATTAGAGAAGACTTATGTGCTGGAGAACCTATAATAAGACAGCCAGTTTTGATTGGTCCGCCAATTTTGTCAAAAGCAAGAGAAACAGAAAGAGAAAAAGATATAAGAAAGAAAGAGAAAGCGATATAAATGTATATCCTTCTCTCTCGCCGGATTTTGACAAAACTGACCTTATGGCCAGTCTCTTATTATAGGATTTCTGTTATGTGCAGCTGTGGACAGACGGCTGTTTATCAATGGCTGTTTATTATTATATCTTAAAAGCTTGAGCTTGTTCCAGCTGATAGGAAATCTATAGCGCAGATTAAATTGAAAAAAGTCTAGCTTAGATAACTCAAGTGTAGTTTTAGATAACTCACCTGTGGAGATGGGCAGGCGCCTGATTCAACAACGTATAATATTGTCGGACGAACTCGCGACCGACACTCTGTGGAGAGGGAGATGCCTCCATGACCATTTTCTTATTTTTTTTAACTCCTAGAGTATTTTTTTCGCTGGAAAACAGCAAACTAAACGTTCAAATGTAAAATCTTAAAATTATTAAGGCAGATATCTGAAACAAAGAGAAAAATACATTCATTAGAGACGGCATCACAACATAATTATTAATTAGTATAAAATTGTGGAGAGAGAGAAAGAGAGATTAAAACTAAAATTATTAAATTGTGTAGGGCGTAAGACATTGATACAACTTATAATACATAAATATATTATAAAGTTTACTTATGTATCAATATAATACTTGATAGAATAATTCAACGTGTGTACCAGTACAATATTAAAGTTATTATTATTAATTATAATTTATAAAACCGAATAAATTATGTTTAATTAAAATCTCAAAACACGTTGTTTTAACAAAAACAAAAATATTTTTTATTACATATATAAATTTTAAAGAAAAAAAATTTTTTTAAGTACAAAATTTCTTTAGCAACTTTATTAATCATGTGTGTAACTTTGCAACGTAAAAATGAATATTAAGAAAAAGTGGATTAATACGAAAAAAACCATGCGGCAGTTTCTTCATCTTGGAGCATTTTTGGCAGACATTTTGGGAAATGTATTAAACACTACACGCACATGCACACAATGATAATCATACAGATATATTCAATGTACTATATAAATATTTGATAAAACACATTGACATATTTTACAATTCCATTTCTAATCGGATTTTAAATTGCTGGCTGATTTATTCAATGCCTGTACTACTGTGCCACGAATTATTTCCGCGACGATGAAAAATTATTACGGCGATCTCCACGCGGAGCCGAAATCTCCACGATCCTCGAATCCTCGAGGTACACACACGGCCGTTTACCCCTCGCGTGTAATAGCCCTTCGTCTCTAAATCGTCCCTAGCAACCTCACCCGCGGGGAGATTAAATCCCCCGAGCCTCCCGAAATCCCGTCTCGTTACGCAGCGCGCAAATAATCGGAGCGATACGAGCATGCGGCAAACACAAAGGGATAAACGACGCGCGTAGCTCGGCGGAGCGCACGGCAAAATTTTCGCATGCCACCACCTCTCGTCCTCTCGCGTTCTCTCTCCTCCTCTTCTCTCCCCCCACCCTCGGGCTCTCTTTTCTTTGTCTCCCCCTCTCCCTCTCTCTCTCTTCCTCTACGATCCCGACACCGCGCTGGATGCTAGGCTCGGCGTATATCCTGCAAGCACGTGTCTCTCAACCCCAAGCGGAGCAGGACGACGTCTCCTCCGGGCATCCCCGTCGCGCGCGGAGCAGGACGACGAGAGGTCCGCGAGTCGCCGAGGGAGAGCACGCGCCAACGAGAGCGCGGATGCGACAAGAGGAACAGAGAGAGAGCGAAAGAGAGAGGAAGGGGGAGATAGACGGAGAGAGCGCGGTCGCGCCCGGTCGCTCGCGCAAGCATGGCGATGTTTCCCGATGCCCCGTGCACGGGAACACGCCAACGCGGGCCGAGACGCGACGTCGAGGAGCTGCCCCGGGCGGGCGCTTCCTGGGGTCGCGTCCGCGGGCGACGCGATTCCCATCGCGGTGGAAGGCGACCCTCGCGACCACGTTCTGGCGTGCTCCCCTCGTGCACGAGGAGGACGACCGACTCGACCGAGCGACCGAGCGATCATCTCGACGAGCGGGCGATACCTCGGTCCTCGCGGCGACCGCGAAACGACGAAACGGCAACAATAGAGAGCGTGGGGGGAGATGCCTTACCTGGGAGATTCGGGCGCTCTCGCGTGTGGCACGGGGAGGACGCACAGCTCTGTCTCGGGGGGGAAAGCACCTCGGCACGACCGGCAGAGCGGTTGCTTATCGCGCGGGAAGCCGACGGTGTTGTGTCGCGAACGAGGTTCACGCGAGGGTGGATTGGCGATGCCTCGAGCGAACGAGCGAACGCCACAGACACGGAGCCCACAAGTTGCGTGGTGTATCAATTATAAAAACAGTTCGCGGTTTTCGGTACGTATTCGTCGGGTAAACGCGGCTTATACTTGTACTGTGTGTAGTAGTGGTATCGGCGGCACTGTGTGTCAGCAAATGCGCGCAGAGCAGCGCCAGAGGAACTGGTGGGAACCTGACGACACACGGAGGACGGAGGCACGGAGGCGTCGTTCAAGACACAGACGGGTGCATCAATCCGGCGTTACCGGAAGCTACCCGAGCGCCGGCGTGGTGGAAACGGGAAGCGGCGAATCGCCGACGCCGATTGGCTCGTGATGGTCGAATCTAGCCCGCGCACGCGCTATCCCCTCGTCGTCGTCCCCCCCCCCCCCCCGCCCCGTTTCCGAGCTGACCGACCACGTGACTGCCATCGACGAGCTAAAAGCGATGAAAACGCGGCTTTGGAATCTTTCCGCCTTAGGTCCTGCACACAATTCGCTCCGTGCGTTTTAGCGCCATCTACCGCTATCACCATGCAATAAAAGTGGAAACAACGATGAGATATGAGATATGTTGATTATTACCAAAGCTTCTTGTGCAATAGTTACAGTGTATTTTTTTACATTTTACTGTTAATAATTTCGGTAAGTAAAAATTTACTGGAACTCCTATTTTTTATATCAAAAAACAATAGGAAAATATTCCACCCTGAGTTCACTATTCTCTCACTCGAGCGCTTTCGTAGCTCGTGCTATCCCCTCCAACCAAACGCACAGAGCGAATAGAGCACATATTAGGAATAAGAATAGTGATATTTTAAATATTAATTATAAACAAACGGAACATGATCAGAGACGATTTTTTTTCTCAATCTTTTTTAAAACCCAAAATACACCAATTTTTTTAAATTTTAAAAGGAATCGGCGGGAGGGCGTTATATACAATATTAAATATTATCTATAAATATATTATTACAGGAACATTCTTGTAATAAATATTAAATATTGAGATATATAAATGTAGGAATACTCCTATATTTACACCTAATATTTTGGTACGCGCCAATCACCGTCCCCTTCGTCGAAATTGCGATCGGAAATGCGTCTAGATTATTTTTGTAGTCGTCGTGAGTCGTAAGAATTGACCAATCACAAGTCGATTATTCTTTTCAAATTCGATTGTGATTGATTAATTCTTACGACTCAAGACTTTACAACTCGCATTGTAGACCTTGCCTAAATTGCTCCAAACTTCAGACCAGACAAGAATTCTCGAATTTCTCCTTGAAGCCAAACGTTTATCCGGTTTATCTCACGCTCACGTATTCCTTTATATATTCACGCTCGCTCTCGCATTCCTTTGAATTCTCTTAAAAACCTATCCGCCCACCATATTGCGCGATCTTTGAGCCCGAGTCAGCGACAGCGACCGAGCACTCGCCATCGGTGCCCGCGACAGTTCGCGATCAAATGTGAAAGTCTGTAATCACCGCGATTGGCCGCGATATCGTCGAGTACGACGCGCACCAGGGGATCGAGTGCGCGTGCTCCACGCGAGATACGAATCGACGACATCCGTTGAAAGGCGCCCGTCTCGCTATCTCTCTCTCCCTCTTTTTCTCGCCGTCAGTGCACCACCGATTTTTCTACGCGCCTGCCTGCACCTCCTCGCCAGCCAGTGTGACTCATAATAACACGGTAATGACATTAGCGTTACACGCGACTACGTCTCGCTCGCGGAGTGATTGCCCAAGATCCGTTCGTCCGCGGGACGTCGAGAGCGCGTTCGAGAGCTATCCCCGATACCTGTCAGCCGATCCCCTACGACTCCGAAAACTCTCTACCGTGAGTGGGATTCCGAGGGAGAATCGCAGAATGCGCTTTCGACACGCTCGAGACTAACGGCTCCAACTGTAATGCTGAACGAAAATTTTTCGCTTAAATGTTTAGACCTCTCCTTGATTTGTATCTTAGATCTCGGGAGATTTCGTCACCCCTGCCTTTTTGCGGGATGTCAGCGTGCAGCACGTGAGAGAACTATTACATCTGTGTGTGTAGAGCACATCTCGGAGACGTTAGAAGAACACAGTACAACGGGATTGCACACAGCCCTTTGTTCATCCACAAGGAACAATGATGGATTTAGATCCACCAGAATTTCTGTCAAAGGACGATGAGATCCAATATTGGATGGATCTTGCAAACCAACTGTTTCAAAGGTATATTGTTTTTGTATCGAGCTTCAGCGACATAAAATGTAATCTGTTGGCGTCAAAGCAACAACGGTTATCACAAGATTATTATTTGTATCTTAAATAACTTCAACAAAATCAAATGAAAAATGCTGTTATTTTGCAGCCCTACATAATGTTGTTCTATTCTAAGATTTTTTTCTATGTGATTAGAATGCAAAATTTTATTGCAGCATTCTTTGTACACAGTAAACATAATAAAATCTACTATAGCGATTTTTTTTTAAAGTAAAATACTTAAAAATATTGTTTATTAATATCACAGGAAAGATGATGTCGAGCGAGAACTGGAAGAATTCCAAGAGAATTCACAGATGCTGGAGAAAGAGCTGGAGACCTCCTTAGAGCAAGCAGAAAAGACGAATAGGGAATTGAGACAGAGAAATACGAGACTCGCCACAGAAGTCGAACAGTTAAGAACGCGACTAGATCAACAGTCTGCGGATTGCGCCATGTTCCAGGGAAAGGCGCAGGATTTACAACAACAACATGAGCATCTACTGAAGTACATCAGAGAACTCGAACAAAAGAATGACGACTTGGAAAGAGCACATAGGTATTTCATATTTTCTTATTAAACTAATTGTTAATAAATTTGACGGTTAAATAAAAGCTGTATTTCTCTTATAGGATAAATAGGGTTACGGAAGAGGAAATAGAAGCTAAGTTTAATTTAGCTATAGAAAAGAATGCCTTGCTCGAATCGGAACTCGATGAAAAAGAAAGCCTGAAAGTCATAGTGCAAAGACTGATGGACGAAGTTAGAGGTAATTGATAATTCTTTTACTTACATTTAACACAACGACAGCTACTACTCTGCGATATTTTAGACTTGAAGCAGGAGATACAAGTACACGAAAGACATCACGCCGATAATAACAAGTCTGCTGAAAGAGTTCGTAATAGCATCGTCGATAGTAACAAGCTACAGGCCGAATTAGAGTCGAATTCACCTGCGAGCCAAATAGTCCCACAAACCATACCTCAGAATAATACGACGACTTCACCGATAAAAAGTAGGTTATGCAAAATTTTTGTTAAGGCAAAGTGTGTTTTTCATTTTGCTTCGAGAAGGCAATCGTCAAAATTGATAAATGTGACAAATCATGCAGATGTCAAAAAGTGCTTGAATGGTTAAGAAGATAAAAGTATGATAACCGTGTACTGCAAAAAATGAAAATTTTTAGAATGATTATAGATCAATCTCTCTTTCTATAATCTTTACTTCATTATCTTGAAATATTTAACCATTTAACAACTTGTGAAATTAAAAAGAGATCAAAACAATGTGCAATATGCATTGATGTAACTAAATAAATATTTTTGACAGTATTTCCTTTTCCTTTGTTTTGGCTTCTCCAAAAATTCTTTTGACTTAATAAAATTATATAAATCTAATGATAGACATCAAATTTATAACTTTAACAACTTTAACAAATTTATAATTTTATTTGGCTACAAATGATAATTATAAGTCAGTCATTTTTATTCTTGTGTTTTCCGCTAGTTGGACACGGGATGGTAGGGGGTGTTATTGGGAACAACAATAACAATGTGAGCCAACCATTGCCACCTTGCACTAGAATACTGGCTATGAATATGATCGGTGACCTCATGCGAAAAGTCGGGGTAAGCATATGCAATACTTTGATAATATTTCCTTTACTACACTCATAGTTTTCTAAGCTTGAAGCATGGCTTGTATGTTTTTCTGTATCTTTACGCATAACGTAAATGAGTCTGTTTTCTATTGCTGAACTAGTGCAGCCAATTCAGCAATAGAAAACAGACCCCATTATACCCTATATAGTTGCTGTATATGAATTTAATGGTACAAAGCAATTATTTGTGTTGATATGGATTCAGTTTTTACAGTCAAATACTCGTTTCAAGATATTATATCGTAATTAAGTTGATAAAACGTATAATTATGTGTATATATGTAACATACAACAAACGTAAATATTTCCTACACGTTGTAAATAAGTCGGACTTGATTTGCACTTGGAATTGGGAGGTAGTGTGATGTAGCTGGCATTTTGGTAGCTTGACAGGTGGGTCTGTATGAGCTGTAGGAGAATAAAATGCACTTGTCCGGGCGGAAAAATATCGAATACCACTTCGTCTACTGGCCCATCGGCGGCCCAGACTCACGCGTCTCCTCAGTGTATAAGGCAACAACCTAGACCGACCGCGTGCAGATCTTCCTCGTGATTTCTCATCATTAAATTATTTTGCATCTCCTTAAAGAGCAGGTCTCAATATTTTATTTTTTTCGTTTATTACAAACGCTTTTGGTCATCTATGTTTCATTATCCTGGTTTACGCATTGCCGAATATTCCACACCCATATTTAAGTATTAAAACAGAGTGACTCCATGTGCACCTAATATTCCTGTTAATCTAACATTTGTCACAGCCTTGTTAATCCAACATTTGTCGCAATCTTGTCAATATAACATTTGTCGTACTGTCTATCGTAGCTCTGAAGATATCATTGAAAAGTAACATATTTCTAATCACAATTATTCTTCTCTACAGGCGTTGGAGAATAAACTGAACACATGCAGAAACGCGTTTCGAGAAGATCAAGTTCGCGATCTCTACAGGTAACACAACAGTCACGTTTTAATCATGTTAAATTGTGTTGTTATATTCCTGTTTCATCATACTCACTGCACTCACAAGTAAATATGATGTATTTATCTTACTTTTTTTTATCGTGCCGTGTACAATCAGTCTCGAAAGCACATTTTACGATAAATTTCGAAATTCCAAACAAAATCACATGAAATCATATGGTACACGATATACTCACTGACTTAATCGTATTTATTGTTAGTGTAACATGTTGGTTGTGTTTCGATTATTCTTGTTACGGTCAACGCCAAGACCTGCAATTTATATGTATAAATATATATATATATATATATATATATATATATATATATATATATGTTTAAGGCTTTTTACGCAATATTACGTAGTACTGATCTTTCTAGAACATTGAGACGGTTTTTTTTTTATTATAGATGTCTCTACTTGATAGATGACTGCCCTTATTACATATAGCACAAAGATTCTTTATTTTTAATTAAATTTACGCAATTAAAAATTTCTTTACATTGTGTTATATTTATCTTAATTTGCTCACTTATGACTATTTATAATATGTTGCTTCTATATTATATACCGTTTATAGCTTATGCTTCTTAGATCACTGTTAAAATTAAGTCCACAAGCAATTAATGACAATGACGTAGTATTTTAATTACTTGTACATTTCCTAAACGTGTTGTGCTACGTTGAGTATGTTCAAAAATAAACATTTTATTATTTCCTGGATTAGAAGTTACATGAAGGATCTAAATTTTATTTCATCAAGTTTAATAATTTCTTCGAAATTAAACATTTATTTGTGTACATATTTATGTCCCGAGATAAATATATACAATGATTCTTTATACTTGTGTGGCATGCACAAGAAAGATCTTAATGCAAAGTGCAATAGATAACATCTCCCTCGGTGTTCGAATTTTTACATACAAGTATAAATTTGAACATCAAGTAGATACAGTTATATATATATGATATACACACAAGAATACACGTGCGTATATAGTCTGTTCCTCTCAATCACAATTTGTTTCGTTCCATTGGAGTGATAGATATGACTGCGTATTTTACTGCAAAATGTTCAGCTTGCTAACGGATAAATATTACATAAGTCCTCTAGAAAGACTCGTTGCAGGAAATAGAGCAAGTCGTTATCATTTTTATAATTAGTGCAACAGCTAAATCCCGCGCGCGTGTAGACGAGGATACAGCCAAGTACAAAATGTTTTAAAATTGTGAAAAACTGTGGTAATAAGCTACGCATAAATTTAGCGATAAAATGCGTGTACATAATGCATATAGACGCTAAGCACCACGGCACGTGCAATTACATTAAGAATTTGTTTCGGTCCTAAAATAAAAATTGTAAAATAACAATGCGCAAATGCGTGTGACGTTTAGACAGCTTTGAAACAGTGTTCACGTACGTTGTAAAGAATGCTTCTTTTTACTTATTTACTGCCATATTGAGTCTATCAGTCTATGCTGACGAGAGATTATTTGTGGCTCAATCTATATAATTCTGTAAAGAAGTATTGACAGAGACAATGTACATACCGCACAAAATACGAAACGCTACACTTGTGAGTCCCTCCTTGCATATATGTGTGTGTGTGTGTGTGTGTGTGTGTGTGTGTGTGTGTGTGTGAATTAGCTACCGTTATTTTTATTGCATCCTTACGTACAGTATGACAAAGACGTCATTATTAATGTTACGTTTCCTTTTAATACATATATGTTAAATTAATTTCAAAATTGTACATTCAGAGAATCTATGCACGGATGTTAAATCACAAAATGTTGATTTTCGCAAATACTCGTTCGGTATATTCTTTTTTTTTTTAGCACTAGATAAACGTAAAAATAATATAACGAAAGATTGTTGCGTCTGTTCAATTAGAGCTAGACGACAGGTCCGAAGCCCAGCCACAGGAAACAACAATCACATTCGATTGTAAGCGAATGTAATGGAAAGGACATAATCGCAGCGATCATATGTCCGTACGTCACGTTGCAATCCCGATGTTAACATTAATCGGAAATTTTCTTAAGTGGATTCGAGTTTCGTTAAGTTAGTCACCGAGAGCTCACGCAAGATCCCTGGCGAAAATAGGAAGTTCATAAGCGTTTGAAAAGCAGAAATTGCAACGCTTGAGCGTTTGAAAGACGTTTTCAAACGCTCAAGCGTTGCAATTTCTGCTTTTCAAACGCTTTATTTTCGCCAGGGATCTGGAAGGCGTCGTCATGTCTCGGCGTGAAAATTTGTTTTCTGGTATATAGAGACACAAGATAAATAGATCTTCATGTATTCCTCGGACGTATGAGTCTCCTGGTAGCGGTACTTCAGGCCGCGTCAACGATACTTGTCGCGATAGCTTATTAGAAAACATTGTGTAGAATTAATTATAACGGCACGTCGATGAATCATCGCTATCATCGCATAATATCCGATTGTTCCAAGTGTGAAGTGGATGTCGAGTGACGACACTGTAATTATTGCGGGCGATAGTTTTTCAGCGATACCGACAAACGTCGTTAACAGGGAATGTAGTACCGCTACGGTATACCGTGTCTCTGTTCAACATTTTTGTCACAATAAATGAAGAATATATTTTATTATAAGAAAAGGAAACTTGTCGCTGTGTAATAACTGAAAATATATTAGTACTGACGACTTCAATCGACCTCTCCACTATGCTAATGTTCAAGCCTACTACGCTACATTAATATAATAAATATGTGTGATTGCCACGCGCGGCAACGAACCGTGTAGCAAACGATAATTGATTGTCGTGTAAATATAATAGAAAATAACAAGATAAAAGTAACAAAGTATCGTTACTTGTATATCCGAAGAATATTTATATATCTGAATCAGGTACTCTTTTTCTCTTTGCATCAATCGCCGTCGAGACGTTTCGTGATTTCCTTCTTCGACATCGCGCGACACTACAAAAGTCGCTTAAAAAAGGAAATTTGTAAGTAAATATACGGATACAAAGATAAGGATTTGAGGCAATAGGATATTAAGCCACACGAAAATCTTAGTGCTCGTGCTCTTTTACGAAATCGATGACTTCAATAAAATCTTGCATTCCCATCGAGGATGATGTTCAGGGATAGGCATAGATGTTGCAAAATAAATTAGCTTACGATTCGTAAAATTCTTTAAATTGTTTCTTCATTAAATTTGTGACTTACTGTATTATTGCCTCGAACACTTCCCGTGTATCAAGTACAAGTAGCAGTGATGGAAAAATCATTATTTATTAAAAGCGAAATATTTGTGACGTTTGTAAGTAATTACACAAGTAATAAGTAATTTTTGAATTTAATAATTAACGCGTAGAGTATAGTATAATTTGTATTTACCATTGTCTATATAAATAATTAGTGCGTATACTTTGTAAAAATGTGTACTTTTTAGCGCTTTAAACGTATTTCTAAACATACATGATTCTTCTATTTTTTTAATATTCTGTAAAAATAAAATTCTTCAATTGGAAAAGTAATTACTTTTTCGCGACGAAAACGATTGGATCGACTCCAATAATTATGTGTATACAAACACATGCGTTTATTATAATATATACAAAGGCTAGCAAAATGCAATTGTGCCGAGTTTACATCTAAAGTTTAGTTCTTTAAACTGCATTACAAGAAAAAAAAAGAATCGTCGGCCAAATCTATAAAAAAATTGTTAACCTGAATAGAAAATCATAGTCTCGAATTGTATTATGAGAGAATGTGTGAATTTCGATCAATAAAACCCCTATTAATTTAATGACGTACGTGTTCGTAATTCAAACGTAAATCCACACTCAACTTTCACAGGCGATTATTCGGCTGGAGTAGTTCAGACAAAGCAAAGGTAAAAATCGTGCGAATTCAGATTTATTTACGAAATGCGTTTATTTTTACACAAATTTTTACACAATGCTTTAGGTGATTCAAAATGATTCATGTAACTCGAGTACAATCAGAGATCTAATATGTTAAGCACTACATTGGGTCGCTATGAGGGTGTCTTACTCTAATGCACACTTTTTTTCCGAGTACTGATAACGATATAATGACATTGTTATAACATTAATGACGATAAAAGGGGGTAAATAATGAAGGGAAAGAAAACGCCAACCAACAATGTCTAATCAAAACTATTATTTAACAAAACTCAGCGTAAATCAAATCGCGTAAATCCGTGAATATCCACCCGGTATACATATATGTGAAAACTGAAAAGCCAAGTGCGTTGAGGTTCCAAAAGAAAAAAAGAAATAAAAGAAAATGAAATGTGCCTGTACGACTGCGATATCGCGAAGGTCGAATTCTGTGTAATTTGAAAATGGGGGCGGGAAGGGGGGATAATCACCGGAGGGCGATTAATGCTACAGCGCGTGTCTCTAATGTGAATAAAACAAAAAATATATAGAGCTTGGAATGAAAGTGCTTCATCCACGACGATTGCGAACGGTAATTAATAATAATAATAATTAATAATAATGATCGCAGTGAACGGTATGTATGCGAGTTACATAGCGTCTCTTAAGCACGCTCGCCGCGGATTCGCCGGGCCAGCTGGATGTCTTTAGGCATGATCGTGACACGTTTGGCGTGGATGGCGCACAAATTCGTGTCCTCGAACAGGCCGACCAGGTAAGCTTCCGACGCTTCCTGTAGGGCGCCTATAGCGGCGCTCTGGAAGCGCAGATCGGTCTTGAAGTCCTGGGCGATCTCACGAACCAGACGCTGGAACGGCAACTTCCTGATCAGCAGCTCGGTCGACTTCTGGTATCTTCGAATTTCTCGAAGCGCCACGGTACCGGGCCTGTCGCGGAAATCGCAGAAACGCTATAGTCGTGGCAACTGTTCGTCCGGGACCCAGTTTTGCGATAAAATATATATATATATTTTTTTTTAATACCTGTAGCGATGCGGCTTCTTCACGCCACCGGTGGACGGCGCGCTCTTCCTCGCGGCCTTGGTCGCGAGCTGCTTACGGGGGGCTTTACCTCCCGTTGACTTACGGGCCGTCTGCTTGGTACGCGCCATGATTCAACCTGCGACAATAATTGTCGACTAAGTACTAATCCCGGGGATCGAAGGGGGGAGATTTCGCAAAACGTAAAGAAGCAGAGATCTTTAAATCTCAGGGGCGGAGCAGGGGGGAATTTGGACTCGCACGACCGCATTCAACGCTATCGTATTTCCCTCTCCGTCGTCAGATTCAGTTTTCGAAGCTAATTGCATGTAATTAGAGACAAGCTGCAGTCGTTGACAATTTCTAATCGGCAAACGCGTATATAGCGACGCCGAGCGACGCTTGTTAGAGCGGCCAAGTTCGGAGGAACGGGAAAAGCGGTGGTGGGAGGGAAGATGGTGGGGCGGTAATTGTAAGTTAGGGGGGGTGCATAACTCGTCGGCGGTACGCGCGGAGAAACCGCGCACCGAGAAAACGCTGCGCGCGTTGCGCAATGCACGAACTTTCGTTCCCCCGTGGCGGCGAAGACGGGCGGGGGGCCACGAGGAGGGCGCGAGAAAGGTGGTGGGAACGAGGGAGAAAGAGAGGGAGAGGGAATAGTCGGCGAGAAGCGAGAAGAGGAAAAAAAAACCACGCGCTGTCAGCCGAGGAATTCGCGTCCGTGGCGATCGGCGTCGTCCCGAGACGTGCCCGAATTCTCGATCGGGAAGGAAACAGGTCGATCGGCGACGTCGCGGTCGACGATAAAACCGGGAACAACGGTCGCGGTCGTCATCGCCACGCGCCACGCGCCACCGTCGTCGTCGCCGCGACGCGTTCCCCGCATCGCCGAACGTCAATCGCAAAATGGTGGCGAACGTGCGGCGGCGTGAAAATTCGGGCAGATTTTTCCCCGAAATCTCGACGGTCCACACGGGCTCCCCGATCGCTTTTGCACGCCCGTGCGCGCGCGCGCAAAAGTGACCGCTCGCGCGACGGGTCGGAAAATCGCGGGTTCGGGGTTTTACCTACCTGAGACGGGTTCTCGGGCACGAGCGGGGACGCGAAGCGAACTAGATACACTATCCGTTTCCTCGCACACTCCGATGGCAGTGGACGCTCTCCCGAGTCCACGGCTCTCTCGCGCGTCCCTACCGTCCCCCTCGCTACCCCTGCTCTGCCTACCCCCCTGTCCCTCCGACTCTCCTCACCGCTCACCGCCGCCACCGCCGCCGCCGCCGCGGGAAATTAAATCGTGCGAGAGGCACGTAGGAGCCCGCGGTGCGCCGCCGGCCAATCCGGCGGCGGGCCGTCGGCCGGCCGGCGCGTCTTATTGGTCGCCGCGGCATCGAGTGCGGCGCGAGTGCCCTGTCAATCGCTCGAAATCGTCCTACGATACGCTCTCCCGACCTCGCCGGGTATCCCCCTCGCCACGGTTTCCACCGTCCCGCCCGCCCCCCGCGGTTGCGCTCGTGCCGATGATTCTCCGAATCGCGCATCGCGCACTCCTCTCTCGCGCGCGCGGAAGAACGAAGAACGCGGACAATGTCGCGCGTCGCGCACACCGCGTACGGAGAGTACGGAGACGGGAGCTCTGTCATCTGGCACGCCGGGGGGGCAGAGGGGACGGGTTGGGGGCGAGTTCGATGGATCGATGGACGGCGCGGAAATCTAATGAGTTTTCAGGGATGTAAATGCCGCGTCGCGCGCCAAGAGAGCGGACGATTTCCCGACGGGCGCGAGCGAGATCAATAACGACGCGTTCCCGCCGCGCGTCGCACGCGCGACGACGAGGACGCTAGGCTTTTACGCTCGTGCGTAACCGCGGTCACGTGACATGACCGCCGCTACGTACACGCTTTGTTCGGATAGCGCTAATCGTCCTCGCGTTGCCCGCGTTCCACGTTTGTTTCTCGTCGCCCCGCGTGCGAGGGGCGGAGAGGGGCCGATATCATATCATCTCCATCTGCGCAAAAGTAAATAGGAAATCGCGAGCGCGCGCGATCGACCGAATTGAGAACCAATCGGCCCGCGCACTTAGCGCTATAAATATAGGATAATGTTATATGGCCGCGGGGGCGGGGCGAAGGGAGAAGGGAGGCTGGAGGCGAGGAGCTTTGTCTCCGCGAGCGCGACCCCGCTCGTTGGGCAACCGCTATACGTGGGCGTTTAGCCTGGATTTTCGCTCGTTAACCTAGAGGACGCCGAGAAAAACCCTCGTTACCCTCGTTCTTGGGAATCAAAGACGGCTGAGGCTGAGGGGCCAGGCGGGAGGGACTCCCGTTTCCTTTACTCTGGGGGAAAGGGGCGGGGAGGAAGTAGAACCGAGGTGAAAATCGAGCGGCGCGTCGCGGTTACTCCGCGCCGCGTCCTCGCGACGATTATTCGCGCGAAATAGTCCCACATTCAGCTTCCTCCTTCCTCCTCTCGAGGAGGGGGGAAGAGTTGTATACTCACAGCTTAATTACCGCGCGTAATTTCTCGATTCTCTTCGTCGTATCGTCCGGTCGACTGATCTCCGAGCTCGGGCTGTCCCGTCGTCTACAAATCGCGAAAAAAAAAAAACAAAAAAAACAAAAAAAGATTGAGACAGGTAGACACGGGCGAGGATGCGTGTGTCGAAAAGCGATGACGCGACGCTACTGTTTACACGCGGGAGAAAGGAGTAAAGGAGACTATCGCGCGATAATAGCGTGGGGCTGGCTGTGACGTAGGGCAAGACTATTTCGTTCCGCTTATCGACCCGCGAAATAGCGAGAGATCGATGCCCGGTCTAGAGTTTTGAGAAAGAGATAGAGATAGAGAGACCAAGAGCCCGTGCGCAAGTGCGCGCGCGTGCACACACGCACGTTCTTGCGCTAGATTTTTGCGCACGCAATGCATATAGAGCGTCGCGCGTCACACGCATCGTCGTCCTCGTCTCGCGGCGGCTCACGCGAATCGATAGCGATGTGCAGCTCCGTGCAAATGCCTGCACAGACGTGTGCGCGCGCGCGCGATCCTAGGCTTTAGAGCCCCGGACAGAGTACAATGTACATACATATATGAAATATAAAACAAAATCTCACACACACACACACACACCCACGCAAAGACGGGATAAAAAGGCAAAATTTTCGTTACATCCATTAGAAAATGTATTTTGCTATAATGTTGTTATAATCATTCGGTTAGTACTATACTTGTTAAGCTAATTACAACCTATAATTGCGAATTCGCCATCGAGGGCTGCATTTGGAACAAAACGAAAAGAGCTGCCTTTGTTAAACAATATCGATTTGTACGGAATAGACAATAGACGATAGAAAGTCAGAAACAAAACGTTACATATATATATTTTTTTACTTTATAGTACTACCTTTCAAGATTCCTGCGAATCAAAAAAATAACTGCAACGCCAATTGCAGCCCTCTTGCCGCATCTTCAATAATACGTGTCTAGATGTATGTATTTATTAATGATTTTCTTAGGGTTACATAAAACACTTAAATTTATCCTCTAAGCTTACGATATAATTTATAATTATATACGTATATGCGCAATACATGCTCTGATCTTTTTTGCAGGTCTAAAGTGTGAGAAGACTAAATGCAAATCGAACTATGTGTTGTGTAATAATATTATTACCAATAAACAATCAACATCTTATCTGTATTCTATCGCTCTTCGATACTTGTATAGACATATCCCTTTATAATGAAAAGTGCGCATATATATAGCTGTACTAGTAAAAATAATAAATTTTGTACCTAAGCTAAGGTTTTTTTTTAATGTTGTAAACGTGGATTTACTGCCCGTGTGAAGTAAGTCATCTTTCTCTATTAATATTCTAAAATAAAGCGCTAATACCAAGTATTCTATGAAAAAGATGGGCGAAATCTATGAGATACATTTGCGTGTTACATACTTTCGCTACATATTGAAATATTATTTAAAAAAAGTAACTTCTCTTCGGACAATTTTTCTTTTCAACTAATGACTCGAGCAATTTTTGTATATTAAAAGTAAATTACACCACTTTTTCAATTTTTTGACTTTTTTTTATCATTGGTATGAATCACTACGTCTCATTGCATTAGAAAGTCTAATGAAGACTCATTCGTTATTCTTCGTGTCTTTCCCTTCTATTACAGCGGTTGGCAGTGTGTTAACTATGATAAATATACACAGAAGAGTCAAGAAAATTTTAGATGGTTCAGAAACGTAGAGTGTCCAAATCAAAGTAAAACGGGAACGCTCTGCGTATTCGCAAACGGTTTAAGCGCGTTCACCGCGAATTCGTCGCGCGAGCTGTATATCTTTTGGCATGATCGTGACACGTTTGGCGTGAATGGCGCACAAATTCGTGTCTTCGAACAGGCCGACCAGGTAAGCTTCCGACGCTTCCTGGAGGGCACCTATAGCGGCGCTCTGGAAGCGCAGATCCGTCTTGAAATCCTGGGCGATTTCACGAACCAAACGCTGGAACGGCAACTTCCTGATGAGCAACTCGGTAGACTTCTGGTATCTTCGGATTTCTCGAAGTGCCACAGTACCGGGCCTAAAGACAAAAAAATGAATCTAAGATGAGACAAAAAATTCTTCAGAAAAAAAAAACATTTGATTACTTTTTCTCAAAGACGATTTAAAATCTTGCTAAAGTAATTTGTGTTTAATTACTTCAACATTTAATTTAATTTTAATAATTTAATTCGCAGATTACAATTATCGTCGGTATTATCCAGAATTTTTTAAAACTGTCAAGTCAATAAGCACTTTTATAATTCTTTAAATAAATAATTTGGTTGTCGAGAGAAAGTTCATACTCGCAAATATTTTGTATATAGTACACACGTATATATACCTGTAACGATGAGGTTTCTTGACGCCTCCAGTGGACGGCGCGCTCTTACGCGCAGCTTTGGTGGCGAGCTGCTTCCTGGGCGCCTTTCCACCCGTCGACTTACGAGCCGTCTGCTTGGTACGTGCCATAACTACGAGCAAGCTTCCGTAGCTTTTCTCTTCTGTCTGTCACGGACTTCCGTCCCTAGTAGGACAAAGCACCGATACGTTAAGATGGTTACTTGGCAGAAGGGAGAAGAGAGAGAGAGAGAGAAGACTATAATCTAGTCCCCCGCCGCGCGTGTACGTACATACACCAACGCGCACACATTGCAAAGGGTGGGGGAACAGAGGAAGAGAAAGGGCGGAACACGAGAGAAGAAAAAAAAACCGGAATGATCACCGGATATTCGATCGCGAGATCCTCGCCGGAAGTCGAAACACACGAGATTTTCAGACGGGCATGCACGAATTCGGCGCCGGGCGAGTCGCCGGGATGCCGTACGCGGGTGTCTCGCGACTGGCGACGTCGATTTCCCTCCAAAAGTGAGCGACACACAATAAACAAGATGGCGGCAGGGCCGAATGCACTTTTCCCCGCACGAGTCACGCGCGGTCGCGGTAAACCGTAAACCACCGTAAACCGTTCTCCTCGCGGTTTTCCCCACCGACGACGCGAGGTCCCTCGCGTCGTATCCTCGAGATCGAGATCGGCGAATACGCGTGAGATGCGCGAGGACACGCGCCGCGTCGTTCGACCGACAATCGCGATCGTTCGCGGGACAGCTCAACTCACCTGAATTTATTCCTGCTTTAAAACGCAGCGACGCCTCTCACGAGTCACTTCGATCGAGCGCGAACCTCACGACTGGACTGAGGGACTGACGCGAACGTACTGAAACAACAGAGTTGCGTTGCCGTCACGCGTCACGCGCGCCGTTAAATTCTATGTATACGCGAAACGAGCAAGATACGCGTACCGTCGCGAGAGGCGAAACTCATCGATCCTCTTCGCGCGATTGGCCGGCGCCCTGCGGGGCGCCGCTGCGATTGGCCGAGGCTCCACGAATGGTGTTGCATGCAGTTTTGTAATACGTCGTATGATCGCCGTACGAACGTTATTCAAATGACACGAGCTTTTTTTAAATATATAATAAATATATGTAAAATCACAATAGTATGATTTACCTTTACATTTAAGGCCTCCGCGCAATGAAAAATATAAGGAACGAGGAACAGATATTAGCGATTAGGATTGAAGAATCAAGAATGAAGTTGGATACACAATGAAAAGTACCAGGCAACGGAAACGAGGAATAACACAGACAATAGGTTTACAACCTATCGGATGTCGCGTATTAATGTCACCACTTTATTCCTTTGATTTCTTATTTCTAATCGCTAATATCTGTTCCTTGTTCCTTATATTTTTCATTGTGCGGAGGCCCCTACTGCACAATTCTAATTAATTGTCTATCTCAATATTTATTACTTCGCTGTTTTGGTCTTTGTTCGTTAAATGTGTACGTAGCTTAACATGTGCGCGCCATTTTGTGGAAATCTATTGCGCAGCAGATTGTTTCCTGTTGCAGGAAGTATCTTTTCCGAGATCAGCGTACCATCACGTTTTACAACCATCTCGAATAAAACAATATTCTCTTTTATTATTAATTGATCGATTGATTTATTACAAAATAAACCTCGAATTGCAGAAACTACGGGAGATTTTGTTCCCGTCCCCGTTCGCGATTTTTGCCCATTTCAAGAGACTCGTGGAGAAAACGCGTCCGCCCACGTGCGAGAGTTTTGTCCATCCAATTGTCGTTATGAACGTTAATAATGCGTTAGAATGAATGAAAAATACCGGGAGAAAACTCGTCAGCGAGAAATGCCGAGATGACGAAATCGATTGACGATCAATCAATCCCCACAGCACAGTGGTTGCACGTTGCACCTTACTGAAGTCTTTCCAAATTGAAATTCCCAAAGATTCTCTCGCGTAAGCGTTGGTTAAATTCTTTTTTTTTTCGATTATTACTATTAATATTTATGGATTTATCAAAAAAATTGTGATATTACGACATCTATTATTTAGAATGCAATACACCCGTATATAAATTGCTCACTCTAAAGATGTCCAAATGCGTTTTGCGTTCTTCTAACAGAGATCTAAGAATGGGATGACTATTTACCTGATTTAACTCTGTTCCACTGTCCGCACGAAACTGAACGACGAGTACTTGAAGTTGAAATGGTCACGAATGGAAAGTGCTAAAGGCGTGCCATTGGGAAAAACTCACTGGCATTCAGTGTTTCAGTATTTGAGTTTTTCCAGAAACATACTCGCTAATTCTACCAATGAAATACGCGTCTAACGCGTCAAACATTCAGTGCTGCCAGTGCCAGTGAGTTTTTCCCAATGGAAAACGTTGTAAGAAAAGGAGATGCTAAAGAGACGTAAAGCGTTAAATCGGAATTGAAAGTCGCTCTGTAAGGTAAAGCGAGGAGCACACACTTCTGCATAACGCATAATGCGTAAGCATAAGAAAATTGATTGGTCCATATACACATGTGCATACGAAAATAGACCAATCAATTTTCTTATGCTTACGCATTATGCGTATTAAATAATTATAACGCAAATTAAAATCGAAGATACAAATATTTTTCTTGTATTTTGAAACTTTAGTTATAGTATCCAAAGTTAATTCGCGTTATACTTATTTAAGAACTAAAATGATAAAAATGTCCAGATATAGGTACGTGTTCGCTGACTGTCCAGGGATTGGTATACATTTATCTTAACTATAGAAATAAATATCAATACGTAACTATTTTTGAGTTTAGTTAATTAATTCGATAAGTCCGGTTTAAAATAAACAAAATTCCAAAGGGTTGCGTCAGAACACCGGAAAAACTCGAGAGATTTCTAAACGTTTCTTTTAGACGATTTCTTATTCACTATGCAAATATCGATTCCGTATAAGGATTGTGCCGCTGTCAATAATTGAAAAAATTGAAAGAGGAGAGATCGTCCAATTTTCCGATTCCTCAGAACTTGCGCGTTTGCTATAAGAAAAGCTTGCGCGATATTTTGCAACCGAGCACAACGCGCGATGACTATCGCGCAATTATTGGTATTCCCGGTATTGCACGTTTGAATTGAACGCGAGCTTCGGTGCCATGACATTGCACTTTTTCCTCTTCCCCATTTTCCGTAAATGAGGGACAGAAAAAAATGACACCCTGAAATTCTTGCGTGCCATCTTGAAATGAGATAGCACACAAGAATTTCAGGGTGCATTCACGGAGATTAGAGAAATCTTCATTTCAGTCATTTCTCACCTCTGACGCCACGCTCTAACATGCCCGCAGCGAGTACCTTAAGAAATCTTTTTCAAATATAATAGAACCGACATATAGTCGACATATAGCAGACATATAGCAGTACCGATATATAGTAGAACGCAATAACCGCACGACACATCAAATAAAATTGATTCAATTTTTATTGATTTACAATGTTTATTCTTATAAGACACAACTTATGGTAAAATAGCATAAGAAGCGATAACGAACGATCTGTCCTACGAATTAACGTATACACAATCGTCACTATATCCTTATCGTTATCGTATTATCGTTATTAATCCTTTTAGCGTATAAACTTTCAGTCGTCAAAAATAATGCATTCGAACGAAATACACCTCTTCCTTGGTTCTCTCTACCTACTACGCGCTACTTGGTAAAATCTTTTAAATCTGTGTATTGCCAAAAATACGTGTCTCGTCGATATCGTAATTTCTTTTTCACAACACCTCCACGGAAAGTTCGACTTTCCATGCCTGTAGAGAGGGGCGAAAGTGACCAATTTCACGCCAGAACAGCATTAGCGGGACGAAAGTGATCACTTTCCGCCCTAGGGTGGAAAGTGGTTACTTTCGTCCCGCTATGCCGTCCTGGCGTAAAATGGCCACTCTCGCCTCTCTCTAGGCATGGTGGTCAAACTTTCCGTAAAGATATTGTGAAAAATATCGTGTGCACCTCGGGGCGAAAGCTTTTTCAGACTCGTGTGATTTGTCGCCCTTGCCTTCGGCTCGGACGGCAAACTTCACATACTCGTCTGAAAAACGCTACTTTCGCCCCTTGGTGCACAATATACTACTTGTCCATCCGAGCGATGTGTATCCCTCGTTTTTATTTCTTACTCAGGTTGTATAGATTTGTACTGGTATCCATTAGAATATGCTACACCGAAGAAGAGACAGACAGAGAAAGAGAGACGGAGACAAACATTCAAAATGGGATCAAAATGAGTCGTGTGATTTAAAAAAAAGGTAGATCTTCCGATAATTTCTTCAGATATCCAGACACGAAACTCCGAAGCTCTCGACCAATGTGCGGGAAGAAGATATCCCTCAATAGAAACAGGTGAGTCGAGAGAAGCCGAATATATTCTCACGAAAGACTAAAAAAATTCAATTTTGTAGGTGCCCCCACCGATTTCTCTCGATCCACCTGTTTCCCGCGGAGGACACGAAAGATTAATGTTCATTTCTACCAACTTTAATCTCAATTTTACTTATCTTTTTTAGTTCTAAGAATTAGAAGTAGGTAAAAAGTAAGTTAAAATCGAGATCGAAGTTAATTTGCACAGGTAAAGATGGACCTAAGGGCGACTTCGACTAAACTCCGATTAAGTTAGCCGGCGATCCAGCTATAACATGATTTCATCGTCTCGATCTTTTCTTCCACATTAGGCAACAAATAATTAATAATTCTAATCACATTAATAAAATAGTACGATGTCAGTTAATTACCGATTAAATGATCGCTTGAAGCAAAATCTTCAACTGTACAATTCATCGTTTTTTATCCTCTTTTCTCGTATCTTGGACAATTAATACTATCGGTGTTAACAAAATAGTACAAATGTCGCTCGCTAAGTTAATCGCTAATCGGAATTTGGCCGAGGTCAGCCCAAGAGCGCCGCGAAACTTTCCGACTGACGACGATGTTATGCAAAGCGATCCCATCGTCGATTAAATATCGTTTCGTCGATTAAAATTGTTCTCCCCGAATTGCTCGTTCGCCAACGTGTACTCCTCGAGAGATCGCGCGAGAGAACCCCGCGTGCGGAATCGCAACCTCCGTGACGAAAAGCGGCGGCGCACTCCCCCGACTGAGGATTTTAGAAGTTACAAAATTACAAAAACCCGCATCGCGCAGAAAGTCGTGCGGAAGAGATATGAGTCGGGTAGGGAACGAAGAGACGTATATAAATACACGCATATGTAGAGAAGCAGCCTGATCGAAACGACAGCCATCGTGGAGATCCTTAATTGTCCTTTGCGTGGTACGTTATTGTAACAATTATCTCTATATACCTCAGCTCGGGTAATTGCGCGACTAAATTGTATCTATGGTTTCCTTCACACAGGACCAACGCGCGCGCCCTATACGAACAATCGTGTCGCGACAGCTTGCAAGCCTTGCGTCTTCGTTTCGTCGTCTCACCACGGCGAGATCTCTTATTCGCTAAGAAACGACGTCTCGCGCGAGAAACTCGGCACGCCTCTCGTCGTAGATTCAAAAAACAAAGAACATCTCAATATATTAAATTATATATATATTAAGAAAATGGTACACATAATTTTCAATTTATAAGCACTACTTAATCGCCTTAGAAACTACGGGACGTAAAAATAATCGCTAAAAAGAACTCTCTCGGCTCCTGCGAAATGCCAGATAAGAAAACGTTTTGTTCTGCGCACGTCTAGAAGCAGACAGCAACAATAAGAAGTAATAAACAATTTCTTTTTCTTTCTTTCCTTGCGCCAACGTAATTTTGCGACCTGACTTTAATTAAGCTTATGACAATAAATTACAGCAGTCTTGATATCGTTTTATCGTCAACACTTTGTACGACCTTCTCGAGAATGCGGTTCTTGTTTCGACCCACGCAATTTCTTACTCTCCTTTTATTCCTTCGCGCGAGGGCCCTTTGCGCACGCCACGTGTGTGCATTAAAAAAGAATTTATAATGATACATTATCAGTGGTTCATCCTGTGAAAGCAACGAATGCGACTGCACGAACGAAAGGTTTCTCCTTATATTCTCTTTGCTTTCGCGACTCTCGTTTCTCAACTCGGCTATTCCGGACGTTCCTTAATCGATTGTTACACACACACACCGTGCGAGCACGAGTAAAATAGATACGATTCGTTCACGCAATAGCCCGCAAAGTATACAATACTTAGTACCTTAACCGCTTAATGTATAAGTACATTGCTTTTTTAAACACCAGAAGTTACACAATATACGAATATATCGATTCTGCTTTCCTACGCCGAGCGTATCCAAACCCTGGCGAAAATAGGAAGTTTATAAGCGTTTGAAAAGCGGAAATTGCAACGTTTGAGCGTTTGAAAGACGTTTTCAAACGCTCAAGCGTTGCAATTTCTGCTTTTCAAACGCTTTATTTTCGCCAGGGAAGTCGAGCTGTGTGAGAGAGCAATGCCTATTGTTTCTCTTTATATATATATAGATTATGTACATATATCAAGCTTACAAATATAAGATTTGTTTAAACGCGTTTGTTTTATTTTGCTCTGCCTCCTGACTTTTAATGGCCTCAAAAAGCACTACGCCTAAACATTATACACTGTATCGGAAGACGGCGTTTACCGTAATATTGCAAAAATAGTAAAAAATTTAAAAGGGGGCACATTTCTATACACAATTCCACATTATCGAGAGCTACGGAGAGCGCTCCTCGACGCTTTTCTCTCGCGAATCTCCAATCAGATTCATGTCCCGAAAGGTTGATGATAATTTACGTCTTTGCTGCGTGCAATCACACATGTTGGTTCGACGAATTTTTGCGAAATGCGGTTTTCCCCCATGAACGGCCTGAGAATGCGGAATTTGCTATAGAAATTAGAAACATCAACAGATCACATTCACTTCTCGCAGAACGCAACTTTATTACTTTCATAAGTCTGTTGAAAAATGGCACTGCTTGCACATCGTTCTCTTCATGCAAATTGTTATTACGTTTCCCTCGCTTAACGTAAAGAGCTTGTTAAATAATATGCGAGACCACTGCGGGCTATGTAGGTGGCCAATTTACGTTCGCTTTCCTCTCGAGACGAGCGTGCTCCACGGACTTGCGACTCGATCGTTTCCTTTTTTTCCTTTCCAACTTTTATAGAAAATATTGGCGATGAAATATGAGGGTGCAAATGACTGTTGCGCGGCTTTCTCGTTGATTCTGTTCTTACAACCGCTAAGACACGTACCTTGCAACGCAATTATAACTGCTGAAATACTTTGTTTCTCTAGCAAGTAAATGTAGCGCGAGTAGTTACCAGTGCAAGCGTTACTTTACGCATTCCAGAATTATAAAAAATAGTGAAAAGTGTCCATTGAAACATACGAATCTATTATTGAAATGTATAATTAAAATCTATTAATTAGAAATAACGATGAATTAAAATTCCATCGATAAAATTTTAATGTACATTCGATATATATCGAAGAATAATCGTAGAAGCAATATAAAAATTTTTAATTAAAGTATCAATCGTGACGGAAGTTATGATTCTAAAAGACAATATATAAGTGGCATACCGAGCGATTTGGTCTAACTGTAGGCGTGATCACAGTCGTACAGCCATTTGTTACCTCGTATTTTTCACAAACAAGCCTAAACTCGGATCACGTAGGTTCGCATCGACCGTCATTGCGCTCCGATGAATCAACGGATAATTATAAATATAATTATATCGTGATGTCATAATGTTCCATAATTGACTAACCGACCATTCGGTGAAAAATAACGGAGAATTAATCTATGAATCTAGGCAATTTTTGAGATATCTCATAGAGTTCGTAACATAAATATTTCGAAGATTATAAATCATGTAACGATCGTAATAATGCGAGTCGCAGTAAATAACGTTCTTACTGATAACGCGAGTCGGTTCTTGCGGAACAACAAGGAATGTCCGAAAAGTCTTCGCGGACATTGAGCAAACGTTTTCCTCTTTTTTTTTTTAATTCTTTCACAAACAAGAACACACATTTCGCTACACGAATAAATGAAAATGATTTTCGTGATATCTAATATCAAGGATCAGCCATGCCATGAAAATAACAAATGCAGTAATCGTTATATCAAAATTACGAGTGATTAAAGGACGACACAGGTCTATAGCAAGTACTTTTAGTTATAAATCGTGATATAAATGTTCAGCAAATTTCCCTTTATAGATATTACAATTTTTACGCAATTATTATACAATATTCTAGTGATTATGTGTATGCTTTTTTTTTCGTCTGAACCGTGCCGATAATTCCTCCCCAATGTTGTCAAAATACCTCCTCCCCCCTTCCCCTGTCGTCTCGCGCAAATTACGCAAAGTGCGACAAGCGATCACGTAATATTTTCAACTAGTGCACAAACAAACGCAATTACAATGTAGCCCGATCCCATTTACAACGCAGAGGAAGAGTTATTCGCACAGGACAGAGCGTATAACGTTTGTAATTGGTATTATTGTAACTTGTCAAAAATATAGTGTTCAATTTTAATTCGCCCTATTGTTGGTTTTCTTTGTGCAATCGAAGTAAATGTTGTTGAATGGTCTAAATTCAAGAGTCACATTCGTAAGGATTTCAGCAGGATTTTGAGATTTAATTTCAAACACGGATTAGTCGAGCATTGCCTGAAATATTGGCGATACTCGGAACTCGGAACAAACTTAGAATTTTGCTGCTCGATATATACATTCATTATCGAAATATACATATTTCTTTCTTCATTTCTATAATGGTGAGAACCAATTATTATTAAAATTGATCCGATCAAACGTTCGACTTTTAGATACGATAGATAATGGATCGAGCGTACACAACGATAGTATGTCATCAAAATGCTCCAAAATGCGCGAGATAATTGATGAAACCAACAACGGGGAACAGTATTATATAAATATTCAACTGTATGTTTTCTTTGTTACACGATAATATTAGCTAATCATCCACTTTGTTACTCTCCTATTACTCTATTTTGTAGCTAAATTTGTTGCTTTCACAATAATTTATATTCTAAATATATTTTATATTTTTAATTGTGTTATTTAATTGTTATAGAAGTAAAATAGTACAATATAATGTAATTGTTTGTAATATTCATATAACCCTATTAGTCAGGAATATCATTTCTAAACGTTCCGTTAAACTTAACGCGATCGTAACTTTCCTCCGATTATTCAAAACATGAAAAAGGTTCTCTCGCATTTTTTCCGTATACAAAGAACTGTTATGACTTGGATATGATCCCATTATTTGTAACATTGTTGCCTTAGATACAAATACTGTGGAAGGAAGTTCGATCGCGGAATATTATTGAAAAAAAATCGCATTCTTTATAAGTACCCTTTTTGTTTAACAATTTCAACGATTTAGTAAACGCGCGTATTTCTTTTGTCGATTATCGTAGACTCGTAGATTTCAATATCAATTGGGAATTTACTTTCTCTATCACGTGGTGCAACATAAAAACTGAGACATCGAAAATAGTGCACTAATTGCTTGATATTTTATCTTTTATTTTAAATAGTTAAAGCTAATATATTATATTTATACACACGTAAATAGTGCCAAAATGTGCCAAGTGGACATGTGAGGAAAAATACAAAGAAATAAATATATTTCAATATTATAGCATTCCTGTACTTATAAAGAATGCATTCGAATAAACGCAGGAAAAAAATGCATTATTATAAATGTTTCTCTCTTAAATCCTAAATAGTTCTTTGAAAATGGTGTTATGGTATATGCGGCCTCTAAGAAAATTAAAATATGCCGTCTATACTTATCAGGTGAGATCTCTCATGAGACCACGTAATGTTATATCGACCAGAAGAGTCGGAAAGAAGAAATGAAAGGAGAAAACCTTGGATATTTATCTAGATATTAAAAATGTCAATAATCAAAAGAAAATGGACTTTCTATCTCTCTAAAATTGCTTCTTATATCCTCAATCTAATTAAGAATGTAAAGCACATCAAAGAAAAGTTTATTTTCAATAATTCTTATTTATTCCTACATTATTCCGTATTGTAGCATAATTTTTAAAAAACAGTAATCTTTAGACCATATATACCATAATAGAGAAAATTGTAATTTTCATTTTTAAATAACATCTATTATATTTTAATATTAATAATCTGCAATAAAAAACTGACGTAATAAAAACATTTATTTATTTTTTGGCCTCAGTTTTTGACACTAAACTATGAAGGTAATTGAAAAGGATGGAGAAAAATAAACGAGAAAGAAAAAAACCAGTAACAACTAGCGCTGTTGCGAATGTCAGAGAATTCCACAATTAAGTAAATGTCTGCTACAACAATACCCCTTTGTGTTACAGATAATTAAAAAAAAAAAAAAAAAAAGAAATTCTCGATTATATCTCTCGGAAGATTAATCCTGGGTAAACTAGTCAACGTCTTACAAGTCGCGTAAAAGTGTCGTTAGATGTTTTGTGCGGGGTATTAAACTTGAGTTTAATAATTTCATAATTCTCGAAATTGTAATAATACATATGTATATTTAATAAAAGTAGTCTTTAAAATTGATTATTGTAACATTTCATGTCTATACGAGAAAAAAATTTGATAATGCTGTCCTATCTATCCTATAATCGTTTATATCTTAGGCAATTATATATATGTATATTTTTTCTCATCATGAGTGTATAGTCATTTTTTTATCATAGAGTTTAACAACTACATCTTTAAAATGAATATACGCATAGAGCCGGGTACATAGACGTACTTCACACGTCCTAATTAGCATACTTGTAGCATGCCACTGAACTGTAACACGTATGTCACGTTTGACTTGTGTATGCATTATATTTTTATATAATATATATATACATATATATATATATATTTATGAGTTAATTTTTTTTTTGATTAAATTGAAAAATCCTAAGTATCTCTAACATCCTTACATCTACAATTGTAAAAGCCTACAACACGAAATGAGGGTAATTGGTTCAATAATCTAATTGAATAATTGATTGAATATTAAACTTCTTCGTTACTATCACACACTATTTAATTTAAATGTCCTCTAATAACTCTATCGCAAATACTAGTACACAATGAAGCATATTTAAGACCTAAAAAGTGGATTGTTACAAAAAGTACGAAACATATACAAGCCACATTACAGAACGAAAGAAAGCAAGTGTATTTTACGTAAAATTGTTAAAAATATTAATTATCGTAAACTTCGATGTGCCCGAAGTGTAAATATTTTCCAACTGCCGATATACTTAATGAACGTAACGAAAGACAGAACAAATTGAAAAAAGAAAAGAAGAAAAGGAATAAGCGGTAATAACACCAATAGATAGAAAAAAAAACGATAAACAAATGAGATATATATATGTATAATACCTTTTATATAATAAAATTGTTTTAGCGCTATCTATATTTTAATTGTTTTGTAAACTCCCATACTCTTTATAACTATATGAGAAATCTTTGTTATTAGATATATAAAAACCTAGAAATTATATAATATATTTATATACCTCTTATATAATATTTATATCTTCAATATTAGGTTTTCAACGAAAAATATAAAATTTGTTAATACTTATATTATTACATTCAGTACGAATCAATTGGAAAATCCTATTAAATATATAGATTTAAATATAATAGAAATATCATTTCTTTCTGTGACATACGTTTCACAGCTCAACCATCGAGAAAAAAATCCTCCCATTTTTTTTAATGCAAGTGGGAGGAGACTTTTGTTGCGTTTATTAATATTATTAATTTTTCTTTAAACAATTATATAGTTTTCGAGGTCCCGAAACTTTGTCCACAACTGCGATTATAATATTGTTCTCGTGCTAAATGTTCTGTAACCCGCATATATTTGCGTTGTAAACGCTGAATGTGTATAGTTAACACCCTGCTAGATATTTATTTTGAATTATGTATAAAATAAAACATCTTTGTTTTTTTTTTAGGATCCTATAACGCTTACATTTGGGCGTTACATTTAAAAAAATGTGATATTCACTGAATATACATACATATATATGTATGTATATGTATACTGAGAGAAAAATATATTTTAAGATTACACCAGTAAAGATTCTATCATATTCGCGTACTCACTTTGGCGATAAATCAATCGTATGCTTAAAGTCAATTGGATTCTTGCGGGTACATGCTTACCGCGATAAGAAACGTGTTTTTCAATGTTGTCACTGTGCCAGAGTAAAAATACGAGTTCTTGCAAAATCGTGATACTACTCACATGATATTCTTTCATAGTCTGCGGCTGCCAACGCCTCTTCGTTTTCTTTCTAACGAAAAGGCGGAAATTGTAACAACAGGATTCTAAGGAAAGGTTCGGGTCTAACTTGTTGAGACTACTGGAGTCTGACAGTACGGGCACTCGCGCTGACTCGGAGCGCACGTCGAACAGACCACGTAATGATTGCAAGATAGGGTGACCGTACGATTCTGCTCCTCGCAAACCATGCACTTTGTTGCCGTTTCTCTGTACAGCACCTGGCAATACAGCAATATCAATAAGCTACATAACATATAGAACATATGTATTCTAATATCTCTAGCCATATCTACTCATTTGAAAGACACCGATTGTTTCGGCGATTTGTGACAAAAGTTTTTACCTTTTCCACCTCTTCCAGATCCGAGCGCAATTGCGATTGAATCGATTTCAAGGTGGCTATCGATAGTGATCTAAGTTCGCTTGTTTTCCTCAATGTATGAAGATACGGGCCGCCGTTGGACGCCTTGTTCTCGACCCTAAGCGCTTTCAGAGCCTGCAAAAAATCCATTCTCTGGAGCACGGCAAATTGGGGCTTCGATATCGTGAGATGATCGCGCGCTAAGTTAGGGGAGATATTCACCTCGTCCCTTTGCTGTTCGGCGATAGTCGCCTTCCTTTTCGCCTCCTCGCTTTCCAATTGCCACGCCGCGCAAGCCGCGCGCGCTTGATTAATACGCTCGTCCCATGTCGCCAATTGAGCACGGCTCGACGACAGTTCGTCTCTGAGCCTTTGTACCTGCAATAAGCGTGGATATGTACGACCGATATCGTCACTGTCTTCGAGATATATCCGGGAAACACTCTTTAATATATCGTGCAATTCTAACCTCGGACAACGATCCTGTGTTACTTGGACTAATGGAAAATGCATTGACCAATGGAGATGCTGGTAGAGTGGGTTGCGTGCGCGATGGTGACATTCCTTGGTTCGCAAAATCGAATAAACTACTATTGAATCCACTAAGTTTAGAAGCCGAGCTACTAAGTTGCGAAATGTGATTGCTAAATGGATCTGATATCTGATTTATAAAGGGCAATGTCTGAAAGTAACCGAAGAAAACCAAGTTAGTAAAACCATTTAATATTTATCATAATACGGCCGGATAAAAAAAAGTCAGCTTACGGATTCCATGGAATCTTGATGAGAAAATCTCGATCCGGTAAGAAAACTAGTCTGTAATTGCTGAAGCGGGCTCGACGTTGATGGCGAGAAATTGGTAAGAACTGAACGTTCAGCCATGCCCGGTATATTGACCGGGGCCGAGCTACCGAGTAGACCGGAGCTAGCTAAGCCTGCCGATATCGAATTGCCAATCGGTGAATTTGTATCCCTATGAATTGAGTCGACTAAATTTAGTGGGTCGTCTAAATGTAGCTCGTCTAATGCATTTCCTGGAAAAAGATCAAACCTCCGCGTTAAGATATTGCATAATACGTAAACATGGTATACATATATATAATTGTTAAATACCGTCTACACTTACCTAGTACAGATTCCACAGTGTCGTTTGAGTAGAACGAATTCGAAAGTGGTGAAACAGTGGTTGCTAATGAGTGACTGCCTAATGTCCCGTTCAAATTGTACGCGATGTAGAGGCTCTGTTTCTGTTGGGCCTTTTCAGCTTTAGTTAACAAAGGATCGCTGTCGATGGCGACCATTTGCTTGCGAATTTCATTCTGTCGAAATCAACATCAATCATGTGATATATAAGAGAGATCCTAAATTATACGATTCTAAATTATATATCAATACTCCACGGAGTAAATCTAGAATCCAGAACAAGAACAAAGTGATGTAAAAATATGATTATTTTATCTATATTCTAATTTATAATAATTTATTAAATTGGATCTACGCTCATGCGAAACTTGGTTTCTTCCACTCAGGTTCTAAATTCATTCCCGAAAGTACATGTGATATTGCCCGAAACACTACAGCGTGTTACATTGAAAAACAAAACTTACAACTTGTATGAGAGAACTGGGGTTGTAAAGTATGTTCGTAAGTTTCTGCTGCGCAACCGCATTCATGGCGGAATTGGTATTATTGGAATTGTGCAGTTGAGCGCCAGGCGCCTTGCTGTGCGAACTGTTGCTACCCAAACTGCTGGTGCTGGCGGATTCTGAGACCTCGCCACTCCCATTCTGCAAGTCGATCAAGCGGTAACGCTAGGTTTTCAACATGGCATAAAAATACTGTATTAAAATCGCTGATAAATAATATAAATTAAAGCAGTTTGTGTGAAATATTGAAGGATCGAGACTCACGCTGCTGTCACTGAGTGGTTTGTCCTTGTCATGCGAGCGCTTGTCAGGTGGAAGAGCGTTGCTAAGTATGTCTGCCAGATTCGCTCCGCAATCTATAGGTACCGCCATATCCCTCGCCAGGCTCATTTCTTCTGTTGGCAACACTGCTTCCATCAACACACCATACCAACGTCTCAATATATCAATTTTGAGAAACAATTTTGACGGCTATAGAATTTAGCATTTATCAAACCGGCTCTCTACGTGTAATTCCAAATGTGTAATTCGCGAAAGGGACTCGCGAGTCGCGCGACCAACTTTGCGACTAATGTCCATTTCTATCAACGCAGGTTAATTTTAATTTTGGTTTACCTTACCTGTCTTCTTTTCCTAGTTCTAAAAGTTAGAAAAAGATAGAAAGTAAGTTAAACCGTGATTAAAGTTAATCTACATTGGTAGAAATGGGCATAAGTCGCGAACAATCGCGACAGTCAAGACAACTATATAGGTAAACGCGTAATAAATTCTAGATTTCTCTCGTCGTACATGCACGGTATCATTGAACTCACAAAGCATATAATAAGACTGTTTTACGTACGATTGATGAGTGTACACTCACGGTCAACATGCGCAAAGGCGCAGAAGACGCCGCGCGGGCAGTAGCCAGCTTGTTGCACGTCGTTGCATTTGGTGGACTTGTAGATCTCCGGGTGGAACTGCTGCTCCGTGCGAGTATGACAGTACGTGCACGCATCTCCTTGCTCGCAGTTGCCCGGCTCGCCCCATTCTTCGCCGTGTTTCACATTCGGGCATGGCGTCGAGCTGCAATCATTTGTTACACATTTAGGAATTATTTCCCGGGGTCCGACTGGGCAATCAGTCGACGATACACTTACCGATACTTATATTTCCGCGGGCTGCGCCGCTTGTCCTTGCTGTTATGATACTGCGGACAGGCGTATCCCTGTCGGCAGAGCCGCGGCGGTCTCTTGCACGGCTCGGTCTTGTAGTTGCTTAGCACATAATTCGTGTCCTGCCACTTCGGGTCCTCATTCATCAGATTACGCTCCTTGTCCAGTATGTTAGGCCCGTTTGACGAGGAGTTCGGATCCGAGTCCGGATTCTCCAACGCCTGGATCTCCTTGATGTCGTACACGGGCGGGCGCAAGTCATGATTGCCGTGCGCGAAAGCGCAGTGCGGACCATTCTTCACGCAAAATCCACGGGTGTCAGTGTCGTGCACGCACATGCACGTCTTGTAGTAGCGCAGATGATAACGCCTCTCCGTGTCGCCCGCGGTACGATGTAGGAACGGACACCTGTTCGACAAGATAATGTTTCACGACCTCGAGCTGACAAAACATGATGCTTTTTCTGTGCGTTCTTCTCCTTTTTTCTCTGCAATCATTCATAGTCACCCTCGCATTTCTCAGATGATACCAATGTTAATATGCGCCCTAGGCTCATAATCCATTTTCTCTTGTTCTTATCGATTTAACGATTTACAAAACAAATGTAATTATTTTCATATTAACAATATTATTTATCATATTCGATTTGTATTATTTATTTATACTTCTTACAAGAATTGTTTTCATCAATAAATATAATAGACAATTAAACATTACACGATACTCTAATTTAAAATTTCTATCTGGGAACGTTGTCTGTAAGTATTTTTTTATTACAATTACATTATATGACAAAAGAAAATAATGCAAATAATTTTCTAATTAATTGTTAATAATAAAAATAAAAAATGTAATTATTTCCAAATTAAAAAACAGAAACAAAACGGCTAAAAGTGATAAAAAAATTTATTAGCGATGATATTGAGATACTTAGAAATTTATTGTTAGATATATTCTTTTTATGTTTTGAACAAACTATGAGACATTGAACTAGTATTTTACCGTGTTATACAATAGTATTTCACGGTTAAATCAATATACGTTTAGTTGAACGGCGAGCAAAACTTTAGTGACTCGATTACGACGCACCTAACACCACGAATAAGGTTTAGATACATAGTGATTCTTTGTTGTGCCATCGTGCCAAGTACGCGCGGAAAAATCGATAAGAGTGGGCTTCCTTTGTTCGGCAACTCATAACATTGGAAATTTCGGGGAAGAAATTCACGATGTGCCTTACGATCGCTCGATGAAAATCACTTTACGCCGAGCGAAATAAAAATGTATAGCCATATAAAAATAATTTATGGCCTATTTAATGTCGGTGGGCTACCGTTTAAACCCCACGCGACGATTTTTCCTGCGTAAAACCGAACTACCTTTCACAGAAAAAGACAGAACGATTAGACGCAATTTTCCCGTGATACTCTCTTGCAGAATTGTCATTGTAATATTTATTTAATAAAAAATCTAAATAAATTGTTTCTTCGCTGCAAAGTTTGTTCGATTTCAGTAAACAAAAATCGAGCCATTCTATTTCTTGCAATTTGAACAAAATGACTTGTAATTTGTTGAATGTTGTTGATCATGAAATGGCCACCTGTTTATGCAAATCAAATGCGTATTTCGAGGCACGCGTGCGTGCGTACGTGTTTACGTTACTGTCGTGGAAATGAAATTACAAAATGTTAAAGCAAGGTACCGTTAAAATTTATGCGCAAAGTGTGGAGAACTTTAACTTTATGATGTTACAGTGTCACTGCTTCCGGCAAAAGGTATGCCGGAATGTATAATCGATATCGCGAATTACCGAGAGATATTGCGTTTTCCATTCGGGAATCGAGAAACGGAGACCCTTAATAAATATTATTAATATAATTCTCGCAAAAAATCATACAATTAATTAGAAAAGATGCTTTTTTTTCGATCAGGCTGGATCTTGATAGTCTAATAACAGTAGATATTTCTGTGCACAGAAAAAAAAAAGCGTCAAATCAAGACATATATACTCATATATATGCAACAATCTATAATCTTGGAAATGAGATTATATTGCGTCAAGTTAAACGAAGAAAACTTGCTTGAACGAAATCATTTAAAATTCAACCAAGAAAAAAAAGTTGAAATTCTTATAACATTATAAACTGTTGCATATATAGATACAAGTGAAGTATATAAATTTTGATTTGATTCTTCTTTTCCCCATGCGTGAATGTTGTATACTTTTTCCAAATCAGTAAACTGCGCGTCGATTATTTGTCGATATTATAAAAAAAAAATCACTTCATGAGAACAATCTAGGTCATAATTGAGAACGCGGAATCGCGCTTCCTCCGAAGAGTTATCATCGCGGGATCATCGGGTATCGTCATTTATCGGGAGAGAATTTTTACGTCGAAAGTGCGTTGTATCGGCTAAAAATGTCGCGGTGTCACGCCGCATTTCTCACCGGGGCAGATGTTACGTGTGCGTTACGTGTCAACGACCAACAAAGCGAGGACAGAGCACGTCTCCGCTTCATTCTCTCTTTTTTCTCTCTCTTTCTCTCTCTCTCTCTCTCTCTCTCTCTCTTCCTTCTCCCAAGCCTCCGATTACCGAACTTTCGCAAACGAGCCGCCGTGAATCGTGGCAGCGGCGAGCTTCCCCGAGGAGGAGGAAGAGGAGGATGAACGTCCTTCCGAGTCGCATTCCGAGAAGGTTTCGCATGCGTTTCCGCGGCAAAGATCTGCCCGCGAGGTCCTCCGAGAGAAAGGTGTAACCGCGTCAGGCTATGTGGCACCTAAGGTGCTCCCGTGCGCGCGCGCTATACAACAGAATATACTTTAATTCATGTATACGACGTAGCACGCGGCCACTGGTCGATGGGAGGAGGCGGGCAGCACACGCGGACGCCAAAAAAAAAAAAAAAAAAAAAAAACGCGATGTGCAATTCCGCGCCGACGACGGTGTGCGCGCGGTATTTTTCTTTTCCCTCCCTCGCTCCTAATCCTCGGAGTTCCGTGCAACAATTGTCTCTCTCCGTGGGGAACGAAAGAACCGCGGGAACGCGCGCGAACGCGACGACGGAACGTAAACACGTACGTGCGCGCGCGAGGGACACGTACGCGGCACGATAGCAACGCTACGTGTACATATATCGCGTTACGTTATACATATATATACACGTGTGTATACGTATATATGTATAAACTCATACGCATCACACGTAGGTATTCTTATCGTTACGAGAGAGCCGGTTGTTCGGCGATACCACGATACGAGAAAAACAGCGGTCCTCCCGTTCCTCGTCGACGAAATTCTTCTTCTTTAATTTAGTTGGCGCCTGTCTCTTTTTCAAGGACAATTTTGGCCTCGTTGACGAAGATTTCGAGGTGGAAACGTCGTTGCGAATATGCCGTAACCGCTCTCTGCCATGATACCCGTACACGAATACACGTACACAACGCACACGTTCTATTCTCACGTACGCATCAGGCTTCTCACTGACGAAGAAGAACGCACCGTGTGCATCACGTAACTCGCCTCGCGAACTCGCGATGCGCAATATAGAAGAATAGAAAAAGGGGTAAAAAAGAAACTTACTCGTCCCCATCGGGGCAAATGCCAGTCGTCTCGTCGTACTTGGTGCAATAATTGTCGGCGCTGTAGTTGAAGGTGCGGTCCCTCTTTCTCACCGGTCTGCGCCTCCGCTGGTTCATGAAGTGCCAGTTGAAGCACGTGAACGGTCTGTGCTGCGTGCATTTGCGCTGGATGAAGAGGGGACACTGGTCGACGCGGAACTCCTTCAAGTATCTGGAATGCGAATCCACCGTGCTAGACATTATTTTTCGCCCGTGGGTTGCCGCGCTCTGCCTCCACGCTGCCGCCTCGCCGCCGCGTCTCTATCTCTATCTCTCTCTCTCTCTCTCGCGCGCTCGCTCGCTCTCTCTCGTCACCGCCGCTCATACATGTATTTTTTCGGATCGTAGGACGCGCGCGTCGCGTATAGGCCGCGTTCGTTGCTCGCGGCTCTCCCGTTCTTCCCTCTCCGTCTCTCACTCACTCACGCTCTCTCTCTCTCTCTCTCTCCCTCTCACTCTTCCGTTCGCACGGTCCCTCTCTCTCCCCCTCTCTCACTCTGCTCCCTGCTCTCTAGCCGCACCGTTACCTTCTACTTTTAATCTATCTCTCTCACTCTCGCTATCTCTTTCCCTCCCACTCCCTCTCTCTCTCTCTCTCTCTCTCTCTCTCTCTCACACAATATGTTCAATTTTCCTTCGCACTGCACTTTCGGGATGTGTGGCGGTCCGCGCACTTTCCGGCGCACAAACGGCCAACTCGCCAAGTCAAGTCGTCACATCGCACGTCTCCCTCGCTCGTGGGCTCGCTCTCGCCCTTCTCTCCTTCCCCCTCGCGCCTACGTGCCTTTTCTCTCGCGGGGTATCGGCAAACAGATATACGACGATGCGCGCGACATGCACCGCGGACCGCAGGCCGCGGGCTCCGCCGCCGCGAAGTTAATCGCACTGGTCGTTCACTCGGGCACGCGGCCCGGCTCCGGCCGGCCGCTACTTACGTGTAATGATTCGCCTTCTCCGCCTGAGCTGTCAACAAAGGTTTCGAGTCGGACTTCATCTTGGATACAACAACGCGAGCCACCGACCAACCGCGCTCGCGCACGAACACACGCACTAACACGTACGGCGTACGCCACCGACCAGCACGGCGAACCGTCTTCTTCGTCTTCGCCGTCGTCACCGCCACGACCACCGCTATCGCCGCCACCGTCACCCGGTCACCGTTCGCTACCGTCAGTACCGTCGCTACTCGCTACCAATCACTACCGAGTACCGTCTCGTCGTCCCCGTCGCCGATCCGTGATCCGTCCGATCCGTCGTCGTGTCGTCGTCGTCCTCTCGCACTCTCTCGGCCGCTCGCGCTCGCTGGCTGCTGCTGGCGCTGGCGCCGCTGGCTCGCTCTTGTCCATCCGCCCCACCAGACTGCGCGCGAATCCTATTGGCCGGGGAATGCGGGCCGCGCAGCGCGCACCGCGCAGTACGCGTTCTACGCGCCTCCGCGGGCCAATCGCCGCGTCCCTTCTCCCCCCGGTCACGTGACGCGCGATAGCTTTCAAGGTCATTGATGTTTTGGTTCACGCGTAAACAGGATCGACGACGCTAGACGCTAGACAACGCGGGACATGACGCGCGACGGGAACGACACGTAGCCGAATGCCCGACTCCGCTGAATATCGCGCCGCTCGCCGCCGTCGTCGGCACTCGTTTACGCGCCGTCCCACCTTCTCTTGAAAACCCGCCTTCCGCTTGAGCGAGTGGAACGAATGTATCTCCTTGGATCTCCTCTCGTTCGCCAGTCGAGAGGGTGAGAAGAACTCCGAGGAGTGACTCAAAAGGGCTACGTTTTGATAATAAGCGATAACATTGGGAACGGCCTTCCTCGCGCGGTGGCCCCGCCGGTGTTGCTGGTTGCTTCCCCTCTCTCGACGGGTGTGATTTATCGAACCACGCGCCGACTTATCGAAATACGAGAGCGCGAGAGATAAGGAAGCGAAGAGCTCGCGACGTTCTCGCTTCTTTATCTCGCTTTATCTCCGAAATAGACTCCCGGCTCGCGATTAATCAGGTAGACGAGGACCACTTGTTGCCACCGGCTCCCCGTAGACGCTCCAGGAAGTCCCGCTCTCGCTCTCGTCGAGAATCGATAGCTCGCAAGCGGCGGCGCGCTGTCGGAAAAAAGATCGCAGCGTTATCTGCAACGTTATCACTCGTGCCGGCTAATTATCAAATATATCACCGAGAAGAGTAATTCTCGCGAAGAGAGAATAAAGGGCACTTACTCCTCTCCGAGAACCCTCGTCGATGCTTCGCGCTCTTGATTCATCCCCATCCTCTCGCTCCTCCCAACGATAACTTTCGATCTCGTCTGAATTTCTCTCGCACGCTGAATTCAGAAATCCTGCAGAGTCATATTTATCTTAAATCTATTCCCTCGAGATTTGCGTCTTTCCAGCGCATCCGAACGGGCGGACGCTCCAAGCTCCATGCAAGACTCCAAGGAACGGTCGCCCGACTTCACTCCGCAGGGAGAAAGTCGCGGAGTGAAGTAGGGCGGACTGTCGCGATGAGAAATGAACAAAGGACTCGAATACCATTTGAAATGTCGCGCGAATCGATCGAACGGTTCCGGATAGTCGCCTCGTTGATTTCGAGACGTATTAAGGGGGGAGACTCATGTCTTTGACCTTTTTTTTGAAAATTTTTTGTAAGTAACTGAGAGTATTTATTGAATCCTAATAAAATACACATTGATTTTTTTTTCATTATTTTACGTTTAAAAAGTATTAGAGTAAAATCATTGAAAAGTGAATACTTTACGAAAGTATTTCATATTTTATATTAAAAATATCAAGATAGAATTTAAAATATCTCAGGAAGTTTTTAACGAAAAAGAGCTTTATTACAACGTTTTTGAAAACGTCTCGATATCAACTACAAGAATACATATATGATAAAAAAATAGAGGTTTTGTGTTAGGAAAAAACTAATTTGATCTTAAAATAGTGTTGAAATAAAGGTCACTACACACACACACACACACACACACACACACACACACGCACGCACGCGCGCGCGCACACACACATTAGATGACTCTACTGAATAACTTTTGTCTAAAAAATTTCCTTCTAAAATTTACGGACTTCGAGATATTTGTGTAGACTTTTGTGCTGGAAGCTTTTAATATAGGTAATACAGAATGTCTCAAGTTTTTCCATACAAAAATTAGAATTTCTTCAGTACGAAATTCTAACTTTTGTTATAACTTGTTTAATAAATCATTTGTGGTCTATGTTTATGTAAATTTTTTCTTCTTATTTTTTGCTCATAGAACATATTACTAAAGTTTGTACGGAAAAATTTAGGACACTTTGTATATGTTACATTTTGCATTTTAAAAGAAACTGTTCAGGAACTTTGTAAATTAATACTTAGTATTAGAAGTTTTCATAACATCCGGATTGTGTTGCGTTTGAGAAATGGCATCCTGTAAAAAGAGTGCCAATACAGGAATGTATATACAATTTCCTTATCTTTATTTACTTCGCTCACAAACCCGCGCGCGAAGTAGTACTGCACGAGTGTCAGGATATAAAGGCAAATTGGTTCCATTTTTATGGATTTTGATAGCGGTTGTCGGCCATTGCCATTCGCACTTTTGCGAGAACCTGTTTTCAACGTTGCGGTTCGGAGCAGGGAAACCGGCTCATAATCATTCAAGAATCCGAGACACGCCGGGTTCGACGAAAGCTGTGACGGTAAGAGATACGAAGCGAGATGTATAAAACAAGTATCATGTAATGGCTTGAAAATTAAAACTAATCAAATCTATTTGTTTTCTTCAATTAGTACGTGAATTCAGTATAGGATCTTATTTAATATTTATTCTCTATACAATGAATTCAATATAAAAGTAAACGAAAGGAAAAGGGAGATAACGATTCTATTCGTGATTGTTGAATATAAACGAATTGATAAATGTCTCTTAGATAAAATTTTTAAACCGAAAACAATATTATTCCGTGATACCTACCCAAATTTTCGTTAGATTTACAGACGTCACCCCGCCAAGTGTAGCCGCCAATTTCTTAGGATCTTTATCAAGTTTTGCTTATTTCAGAGGCTCTGAAGTCCATGAAGCGATCGATTACGACTCTCAATTTTTCCCCAGCGGTGTTGTCTAGCATAATTGATCCGTGACCAGGATTGCCCGCGCACTTTATTTCAATGTTGCCAGATCGTACCTTTCTCCGTTGAACATGTAGTAGTTCTCGAACGGACTGGCCACACCTTCATCCAGCGCAAAAACCGACGTTCAGGGCTTTGAAGTCGGCGGTGTGCACAAATTCTTTCATTCCCAGAACACCGCCGATCTCCTCGTCCGGGACGAAAGAGACGTGGATAGTTCGTTGGCAGCGTTGGCCATTCAGGTTTCAATCTGCGAATCGCCTCCAAAGTACTGTAGTTCCCACGCACTTCATGTCTTGACTGCCGCGAGCGTAGATGTTGCCCTGCTCGTCCATGTGAGCGCTGAACGGCGGATAGGTCCATTTGTCCTGGGGTCCAGTTATACGATTAGTATATTAGCTGTTTACATTCGCAACATCTTTATCGCAAGTCAAAGCACTTACCTCGAAGACAGGTACAACGTCCATGTGACTGTTCAATAGAATCGATGATTTCTGTCGGTTGCGTTCCCACCCATGTTAAAACTACAATTGGCTTCTTGGATGTACGTGATAGACTTTGATCGGCAAGTCGAGGGACTGTGCCTGTTTTAGTTAGGAATGCCACACACTCATCTAGAACGAAGGACACAGCAAATCAGTATGTTTTATGCATGAGATTACGTATGCGGGCAAATGTAGACTTTTTATCTAGTCTAAAGTTATTAAGAATTTAAATAGTTATCCAAGAACGTTTATTGTTTTCGACTACAATAGTTATATTAAATAGTTATATGCACTAATTGTGCGCAACCTAATTGTGCGCAACATTTAATTTAACATTATGTTAAATTTTCAAATTAATTTGCGTATCAGTCTGTTTCAATTTCGACCCTAATATAATCTGTATAAGTAGCATATTCATAAAGCGTCAACGAGCGAGCAGGATTTAAATTGCTGTTTCCATTCAATATACGTCTAATCTTTAAAGCGACCGTCCTCGCTGTTAAAAGCATCACAGTTAAAGGGTTACATAACGACAACAACAGATATCGCAAAAATTAATTTCTCCGAAGCTACCAAGCCTTGCAATCGCGTGATAATCGCGATAAGAGACGTGATACTTGCTGATGGACGGTAATTGGCTCTATTATCAATTATAGCCTTTTATCTAGCCCATCAGGAGACCCCGTTATTTGCTACTGTGCGCACGTTATCAAGAAATATAGCGCGTCGTAAATGCGTCAAGCTATACGGATACGCGTACATCCGCGAGTCGCCGTCGCCGTCGACCGTCGTACAGGTGCGAGGAACGCGAAATTCCGTCACCGACCGGTTATGCAGCTGCTCGTCGAACCGGCAGAAATTCCTTTCGAAAATCGCGAAGCGGACGGAAGCGGCACAAGCCGCCGGGTCGAGTCCCCTCCGATCTGGGTCACGCCGCGGCGCGCCGCCCGTCGCGACGCGTTCCCGGTCGGGAGGGACAGGCACGCCGGGGACCGGTCCCGGGGACATCGCCGAACGGTCCGGCGGGGTCGGCGTGATGATGCCGCGACCGGACGCGACGAAATAAAAATAGAAATAACATCGCGCGCGCGGCAGGGTGGGGCATGGCAATGGCTGTGGATAGCGTCACCGACGCTATCCCCAATTCGTCACCTCGCGCCTCGCCGGCGTCGCGTCGCGTCGCGTCGGCCGATTCCCACGGGGAGCGAACGAGCGGACGACGCGCCGTCGACCACTTCCTCGACGGATTCTCGCGCGCGGAATTTACTCAACGAGGAAACGCGTCGTTGAAGCGCGTGCTTGCTTCGCGGACCTCGTTCGCGGACGCGGCCGGTCGGCGTGGGTCCCCCCCTCGCTTTTTCCCCAGTTTCTTTTTTTTCCCCTTCGCGAAGAACTCGGCGACGACTCGCGGACTTTCTCCCGTCCACCTGATTTCCCCGTGATTTTCCAACCGGACGCTTTTAGACGCGCGTCACGGAGATCTCTCTCCTCTCGCTCGATTTCTCTTTTCGCGCCCTCCTCGCTCTCGAAACCGCGATTTAATTCGTTTTCCGAAATTCCACAAACTCCTGGAATTTCACTCCCCGCGATCGCTCACCGTAATCGACGTCCGGCTGCACCGACGGGATCCGCAGGTACTCGAGGAAATTCTCCACAGCTGTTTCGTCCAGTTCGGTCAGCGACATCGCGACTCCGCGGTGGGTCCGTAGTGTCCGTCCCGTCTGTACGCCTTGCCTTCGACGATTCTCGCAATGTCTCTATACCTCCTCGGAGCCGACGCCGCTTCTTAAAGCCCCCCCTCGCCGTGTGTCTGTCGGCCGCCGTCCGCGATAAGGGCGATAAGGCGCGCGCGTCCAGACGCCACCGTCGGGGCTCGACTGTCCGCACTGTCCGGTCACTCCGGTCTGACAGCAGACGGCGGCTGACGGCGGCGTCGTGTCGGAGTGCCGCGCGCGCGGGCCACACCGCGGCGCGGCGGCTCTCGCCCAATTGCCGCCGGTTACCGGCGTGACGTCACGGCGACTCGCTCGAATCGTGTGACGCTGGCAACGAACTAACGGACGAATCCTATTTGCGTCGATAATACAGCAAATGAGTATTTGCCGGTGTACTTAAGAGTCGTACCTTTGGAAGACTCGTTATCTACTTCGCAGAAACTTAAAAATTCAACAAGCCAAATGAAAGCAACATTTCGCTCGTTATAAATTTAGTTTCATCTCTTAATGGAAAATAATATGAGGTTTTTTTTTAGAAAATAAACATTCTGACTGATTATATCCCCTAATGACATATGTATAATTAACTGTTTGTTTGCGATAATATGCGCGACAAAATTGGAAACAGTCAAACAATACCACGTACGTAATATGATAATTTCAAACATTACGATAGACAGGTTGTATGAAAATTGTCATGCTGTATAAACACACTTTGCGTCTATTGTCATAACCGAAAACATCTGTCACAATTTTGTTATCCGCCGAGCGCATATCAGGCTGCATGAATTTTCATATAGTGACGCTTTTCGATGAATATATTAGCGCGCCCCATTTTTCCATTTGCTTACATAACAAAACCTGGCAAATGTCATTTGAAAGCACGCTGCGATATTCGTTACGTTATGCAAGGCTCATTACCCTCATTACCCTCTTTCGTTGCAATGAAATTTATTTTTAATTATTTATTTATTATTTTGAATGAATAATGCGCAGAGGAATGTAGACAAAAGGCTATTATCGTGTCGAAAATATCGAGTAAAAAGTACCTCAACAATTTGTGACTCGTATATTATTTCGTATACAAATCAGCGAAATATGTATAACGCCTTCGTGTGCAAGTTCCTTGAAAATTGCCCGCGCGGCAGAAAGTCGACGATTTTGCATTTCGAGATGCATGAAGATGCTGCAGCACTCGAAGACTCAAGAGTGCGGTATCTTACGATGCACGTAGGAACTCATTTTTGTGCGCGCAGCGTACGATAAGCGCCAAATGAAACTCGAACATATGGGCGTTCCATTTACCGCGGATATACC
>JASTWP010001634.1:0-64766 GCA_030770255.1 Temnothorax ravouxi
ACGTCACAATCGCGCCATGGAAGGTCACGGACTTTATCTTGCTCCGTACAAACGCGGACGGGGAGTCTCGAGAAAAAAAACGTCGAAGAGACGCTAAAAATTCCCAAGGGTGTAACTACCATGTGCAACTGCAACAATTGGCAAAACGTATGTGCATTCCATATTTTAGGGGTATTTTCATGCGCGACTTGTTACCGATCGGCGATATACGTCGAAACGAGAGGGGTATCGTAAATTTAGATAATACTGAGGGACCGGGTACTCACTGGGTGGCGTACGCGAAGAGGGGAGATCGTGCCATATATTCGACAGTTTTAGCAATCTTCGACCACCGAGAGAATTGGCGCAATATCTAGAGAACAATGTAATAGAGTACAATCGCACGCCTTATCAGCGATACGATCAGAGCAATTGCGGACAACTGTGTCTGCGTTTTCTACAGTCGGTTGACTATTAATTTAAAGACCGGCGTTACGCTCTTTAATCTCAGTATTCATTCAAACATGTCACTGACATTTACGCTCACCGGCAAGAGCAGCATCCTGCGGTAAGCTACTTTCCCGCCGTGGATTTGAGCGATGGCGATTACGAGCTCGGTCTGACAGATTTTGAAAACACGATACCGAATGTAATTCGTCGAACAATAAATTCTACTATGGCGACGACGACAAGGAGATTACCATTCCCGAAGGATCGTACAAACTGCGTGATATAGGCATGTATCTGAAACGCGCTCTTTTATGGGACCAATCCAATAATGTCTCGACAAACGAAGATGACCCGCACCCATTGATTATTATTCGAGCCAACAACAATACGATGAAGATCGAGATCAAGTGCGCTTATCGGATAAATTTCACAAAACCGAACAACATTGGATCGCTGCTGGGATTTTCAGCGTATCGCGTGCTGAAGTCGCGACAATGGCACGAATCGGATGTTCCGATACATATCATCAACGTAAACATCATTCGCATAGAATGTAACGTGACCGCTGGTGCATACAGCAACGACAAGTACGTGCACACGATACACGAGTTTTCACCGAGCGTGCCTCCAGGATATAAGATATCGGAAACGCCGGCACAGATCATTTACCTTCCGATCATCGTACGGAGCATTTCGGACTTGACGCTTCGCGTCGTGGATCAGGACGGTCGATTGATTGATTTTCGCGGAGAAGAGATCACCATTAGACTGCATGTACGAAGACGACGGCGATAACGTGAGATGCTCGTACTGAACGAAGCTGAGCAGGTGCGACAGACGAGAAACAAAAAGACAATCCGATCGCCAAAGAAGAAACTCACTGCGTCGAACGTTGAGTTTTTGAAATCATTGGGTTTCGTCGTACGAAATGGCTAATATCTTAAACATTGGTGGTGAACCGATCTTTGACGACAGCGTCGTCAAGATTGAGACACACACGTACAATCCGTACGCCAACACAACGTTTGGACATAACGATGAGATAAGAATACCCATACAACAGCAGGATTTATACACATTGCCGTGTGAAAGCTTTCTCTACGTTGAAGGACGATTTGTAATAAAGAGAAGGAATGATGAGTCTCAGGCAACGCTTGCGAATAATTGCGTGGCGTTCATGTTCGATGAGATTCGATACGAGCTCAACGGCGTGGAGATTGATCGCAACAGAAACGTTGGAATAACCATCAAGAACTACGTATCGCTATCATATAATGATTCTCAACTCATGCGGAATGCTGGCTGGGACGTTACATCGAGCATACCGGAAGGATACTTCAACTTTTGCGTACCGCTCAAGTTGTTGCTGGGCTTTTGCGAAGATTACAAACGCGTCGTTGTTAACGCTCGTCACGAATTAATTTTGATACGAGCGCGTAGCGATAACAATTGCATTGTAGGAAATCCGGTGACAGAGCCGGAAATCGAATTGTTTAAAATACAGTGGCGAATGCCTCACGTCACATTAAACGAGATCAATAAGCTGTCCATGCTACGGGCCTTGGAAAGCGGGCGATATCTTAGTGTCAGTTTTCGTTCGTGGGATCTGTACAAGTACCCCATGTTGCAGAGCACGACCAAGCATTCGTGGGCCGTCAAAACGGCGACTCAGCTAGAGAAGCCGCGGTACGTTATCTTTGCGCTGCAGACCGGCCGCAAAAATATCATGTTTCAAAATGTTAGCGTATTCGACGACTGTAACTTGACCAATGTCAAACTTTATCTAACTCCGAATTTTATCCGTACGACGACATGAATCTGGATTTTACAAAAAATCGATACGCCGTTCTTTTCGATATGTATGCGCGTTTTCGTAAAACTTATTACGGATACGATTCCATCGATACGCTTTGCAGCTTGTATACATTCCTGATGGAAGGACCTTTTGTTGTCATCGATTACTCGCGACAAAACGAATCTGTCAAGAGCGCCACCGTGGATGTGCGAATAGAATTTGATTGTAAAAAAATGTACCTGCAAATACTACCGCCTATTGCTTCATCTTGCATGATCGTGTAATCGAATACTGCCCGCTGTTCTAATGTAGTGCGCAAACTCAGTGTAAATTGCAATATCAGCAGATATTGCGATATAAGATACACTGATGTACCGCGATAAGATACAAATTGCTCCATCGTTTCGTCATGATCGTACCGACGTTTGGTCGATCTGCAAGGATTCACCGTCGGGATGAAATTTGTCGTGAAAGAGGTGGCGGTTCTGAGAAACGGGACCGTTTTGTCGCCATTACATTTTTACATGTCCCATGCCATGGAGTCTCCTCACGAAATCCGACAGATCATGCGCTTTCTGGTTGATTGCGAATCATGGACTCGATGGGAGGACGGAAAACATGCCCTACAAGCATGGCGAAACATCTAATTACATCGGCTGTACTTGAGAGGGCAACGAGACATCGACTCTTGTGTACGTCAAGGGATGCCAGGAACGAGAATGGCATGGTGGATCTGCTTGAGAATAAAGCAAGAGAAAACACGTAAAAATTGAGACTTTTGGATGCAGATTACGAAGATATCGAATCTTTAAATAATCTAGATGTTACTAATACTGTAAGATGCGAAAAAACATGTTAAGAATTGCGCATTTACAAAATGTATTAAAAATATTTAACTGTTGGTCGCGACACCAGACATAATTTTTTTGAAATAAACTATATATGTATATATAGATGTTTTATTTCTTTTTCCCACATACTTTGTAGTATAATATAGATGTTTTATGTTGTTCAAGAGCTGTTTTTAGCTGTTTTTTAGTTGTTTGATAGCTGTTTAAAAGCTGTTTTTAGCTGTTTAAAAGTAGCGGTTCAATAGCAATTATACAGATCGCAGTTATACAGATAGCTGTTTTAGTTGTTTGATAGCTGTTCAAGAGCTGTTTGATAGCTGTTTTTTAGCTGTTTCATAGCGGTTCAATAGCTGTTTAATAGCTGTTTGATAGTTGTTTTATAGCTGTTTTTAGCTGTTTCATTGCGGTTCAATAGCTGTTTGATAGCTGTTCAATAGCAGTTATGCAGATCGCAGTTATACAGATAGCTATTTTAGTTGTTTGATAGCTGTTCAAAGAGCTGTTCATAGCTGTTTCATAGCGGTTCAATAGCAGTTATACAGATCAAATCATCGAAAGTCAATGGCGCGATATCGTTTCAAGAACATACGTGTCTCGCGGTGACTTCATCGCACACGTGCAAAACTGCCCATCGCAGATTTTTCGGCATGCACAATTGTATGGATGCTGAGATCTTGGTGAAAACTTTATATGATAAACAAACGACGTGACAATAGTGAGATGTAGAAGGATGCATTTGAGGGTACGCTCAGTAGTCGAGGACTGGAAGTAAGAGTCGGTTGGCATGCTAGATCGTATTCGAACGTGTTTGTCTTGTCGAAAAATTTCAAGTGTTGCGACTGTTTGTACTGTTTGATTGTACTGTGTGATTTTAACAGTAGTACTATGTATTGCGCCTTTTGAGGCATACAACGTTCAAAATGGATTTCGAGGAATTGTTTGAAGGACATGAAATGGTAGTTGAAGCAAACGATGAAGAAATGGAAGTGCCTGAAGAACTGGAAGTGAATGACGAGGAAGGAATAGAAGTTGATGATGACGCAATATTGTCAGACGAACTCATGTTATGACAGTGAAATGTCTGATGAGGATATTCCGGACGAAGTTTTCAGAGTGTTGAGTCAAGCAGAAGTAAATGCGTTAAATCCTCTTACAAGGATGTGCTGCTCATACTGTTATTTCACTCCTGAACATATGAAGTTTTGTGCGTCATGCATTGTGAGATTACACGGATTGTTTTCGATCTTATATGTTGTTCGCAGACATGACACCAGGCCTTATATTCTTATGGATGGTCTGTTTTGTTCATCGTGCGGGGACCCATTATACCTAATTTCACCGTGTAATCTGTGTTCGATGTGTGTTTTTGTATAATTTTTAACTGTGTAAATAGCCTGTGTAAATAGCCTGCAGTATTTTAGTGTATACGTATTATGTAAATTACGAGACTGGCCTGTATTCTGAAGGAGACTGACTCAAGAGCCAGGAATTTTTTGTTCAAATCCCGCAGTGGTAAGCAAATTTTCTATGTATAATATAAATTTAATTAAACGCGATCGTGAGAGCGAACGGGGGGCCGGGAGTCGGGAGAGATAACGCGAACGGGAGGCCGGGATTCGGGCGCGCGAACAGAGGGACGACCGCGAGAACAAGAAGACGCGCGCGACCGGGGGACGGAGGCGAGGGAGAGATAACGCGAGCGGGAGCGTGTGACGTCACGCGGACCGGCGCGGCCGTTGCACGCAGACCCCTCCCGCGGCGAAAACGCGGTCGCTCCGCGGCGCCGGAAAACCCCCTCGCCCCGCGGCGCCGGAAAACGCGGTCGCCCCGCGGCGTCGGAAAACGCGAACCCCCTCGCCCCGCGGCGCCGGAAAACGCGAACCCCCCCGCCCCGCCGCGCCGGAAAACGCGGACCCCCTCGCCCGCGGCGTCGGAAAAACGCGGTTCCCCCTCCCCCTCTCCGCGGTTCCCCTTCTCCGCCCGCGGTTCCCCCCCGCCCGCGGTCCCCCCCCTCATCCCCCCTCAGATCCCACAGGTTGGGGTAGCATCGGCCTAGCTTACCTACTCGTATAAGTTATTTACATCAAAATACATCAGGTACGACGACGGTTTCGATGGATCGTACGACTGCATACATTTTCACAATAAAATATTCAAGTTTTTTTTTAGTTAATGTTCTATTCTGGCATGTACTATATTTTTTTAATTACCATAAGAAATCAACGTGGTACAAACATGGATATAGAAGACAGAGAATCAGTTATTGCATCTTCTATAGTGGCTTTGGCATATCAGATGAGAAAAGTCATTGACGAGGTATTTTGTGACAATGACGATGACAACGACGAAAGCGATGATGAGGTTGAGATAATGCTTGCAACGGTGATGCACGAAGAAAAAGAAGTGGGTCCGAAGCACGATGCCAAATTTTGTTGAACTCGTCGTGCCAAGATTTACTTTTAAACAGTTCCAAGAGAACTTTCGTATGTTTGCGCCAGCATTCGAAATATTGTTATTAATTAATTAATAACTATAAAATTAATAACAAAATATTTAAGAATCAATATATTTATATAATTATGACTTCAATTAAAATTAAAATTAAAATAATATAATAATATTTGTACCTGTAAGGCATTTGATCTTTGCGCCATCTCAATTTGTCTCCGATCACTCTCTCTTTTCTTCGCAGCATCATTTCGCTCCTGGCACTTTCTTGACCGAGAATCACGTCTTCCAGTCGCAATCTTTTAGTGCTTTCTTGCTTTTGTACTCGCAACTGCGGTGGCGATATTCAGTACTTGCAGCAAGCTCAAAAAACATGTCGCGCTGAGTTCGGAACACCACTGTGCTAGAGCGGTTCGTTCTAATCCCTTCAGCACCCATAAGGCACACATTAATAAATGTCGAGTAGCTTCGGAACTCAGAGATACACGGCACTGATTGCCCGCGGTGTCCGCCGACATTCCGTCAGCAATAGCTAATGCTACCGATTGCGTGATCGATCCGGATTCATCCGGATAAACGCTTTTGTCTTTGGAGTCTCAATGATAAAGCCGTGGTGAGGCATCCATCAAGATACTAAGTAACGGCAAATATAGCGCGGCAACTCTAGCCTTCGCCGCAGGATCGAAATATCGCGGATCAGCATTGTGGCAGCTCATAAGATGTCGGACGGTCCCAATAGCTTTATTCTGTAGCATCGGATTTGGTATCTCCAAGGTGTTTGCCAGATCGGACTGAACAATGCCGACCAGAAAGTGCTGCTGCCTGAATTCTTGACTGAGTTTCGAAAACCGGGCTTATCCCCAGGCACGAGAGTGATATCAGACTGCCTGAGCTGCCATTCAATGTACTGGGCGATGCCGGAGCCGATCCCGACGTATAGCCAGTGCTAAAGGGAAGATTCAATGCTACATAGTGCTCGTGCGAGCACACCGTTCTCACGAGATCGAGTTTCAGAGCGAATAACGCTGCGGAGTCGGGAATATGCATTGACGCATCCGACAGCGAGCAACAGGCGGTGCGAACGAGCAAAAGCACAAATCCTTTGTTCATCACGGATAGCAGGTCGGATAGGAAATTGCCAAGGCTCGATATCAAGTTAGACGCCACGCGGATTTTCTTGTCGCAGCGCGATATTACCTCGGACGTTAACGCAGCGGTGAGCGTCGCGACATCGTCGCAGAACTGCGGTGAGAATCTCAGTTTTTGCAGTGCCTCCAAGGACGCCATCTCAGACAGTGTGACAACCATCGAGCGCATTATCAGCTCCAGGAAAAACCAGGAATGAGTTATTGCCAGTGGATACAACCCAGTGCAAGGCAAGTTCCTCGTGTAGAAGTCTTCTGGTGGGATGACTGTTGATCGAGAGAGATTTCTGTCACATAGACGCGGTTCTGTCCAATCCCCGCGAGTGGATCTCCATGCATCTCCAGATCTTCCAGATGCAGATCGGGATTGCTCTGTGCTCGCACGATGCCCCCGTTGTGAATCATGCTCAGCAAAGAGCATTGATACGCGATGTAGGTGGCCAATATCGCGTGTCTTCCATGCGCGTCCAATTGACCGTCCGGTAAATTGGTGATATTTCGTACAAGCAGTCCCAGAGCCTCGAAGATGGTGGCGGCAACGTTCAATGATTGAGACGGTAATGTTGGCGGTCGCACTAGAAGACACAGTAATTGATCCAGTAATTGAGGAAGTGATCGCACTAAGGCGGAATGCGAGGCACGTGCTAATTCGAGAAGGGCTGATTTCAATTCTGATTCCATGCCCGCTTCGCCGATACGAGGCGGAACTTAACCGGTTTCCAAAAAGCCGCATAATGATAAAAATCTGTAATATGAAAATTGTGTAATAAAAAATTATTCCATATCCTTTTATTCGCTTTTTATTCGCACAAAGGAAAAAATAATACATTATTACCTGTCAATATATTTGTCTTGCGGATGAACGCTGGAAACAGGCTCCAATATGACAGTGAAGACCCCTCGATGAGCATCCACCCATCGAGTGCCTGGCAAAAGAACATCGGGTGCGATGTAGGAATAATTTGCGGGTGGCAGATCTAGCATAGCAGGCAAACTGAATTCGCCTAATTGGAGATAACCATCTCTTAGAAGCGGTAGCCACTATAAATATACATATTTAGTTCATCAATCAAATTACTAAGTCCTGGTTTTATTAATTACTGATTGAAATTTACTGTATACGCGACCGCCGTTTCGACGTTTGGTTGCTCTGCTTTCTTCTGGCAATTAATATGATAGAAAGTGAACAATAAGTGAAGTTTCGCACTTAAATCCGCGGATAGTCTCATCTTGATTTCGTCGAAATTAATTTTATCTCCAGCACTAGATACCTCAAAATCTTGTCTAGGTGTATCCTGAAGCAATCTGTCTCTGGCGATAGGTGAGATTCTACCTCTGTATTTACGATGTATTACGACTCAGTCTGTAGTAAAACTTTCAATGCATCTTTTCACATAAGGCGACACGATATCACTGAAAGCCAAATGATCAAAATAAAGAATGGATGGCAAGTTTTAAATAACTGTATTGTAATTAATAACGTTTCGACTATTTTCTTACATTGATTCGTGCGGTACTACTGGCTCCTCTGTTCAAATCTTCCTCTTTACGCGACTCTCAATTCGACGTCTCCCGGTGGAAAATCTAGTATTGGTTTTAAAGGATCACGGTCCAGCACTGACTGATGCTGTCCCAAGAATTCCTCATCGTAATCAAGTGGTTCTAATACCTCGCACAGGGACATCTGCATATAAGGAATTAAATAGTAATTTACTCCAAGATTATTGGCAATATCTCTCTTTTTATAGGAGTATTCAAATAAGTTAGTTTAATGATTTGACAGGTTATGTCGGGTTAAAGTCGGGTAAAGTTAATTTTTAAACTTTTAACCCAAAGATTAATGTGATAGGTTAATGAGTCACTTATGTATTTTACATAACCTTAAAGAGTAGCACGCCCAAAGTTAATTAATTAATTTTTTACTCGACTTTATAAATCTGATTGTCTCTACTTCATGGCACAAAAGATGATTTTTTCTGAAAGTAGAAATAAAAAAAGTCAAAATCATATAATTTGTGAAACATTTATCAATCTTTATTATTAATACGAAAAATAATTATTCTTTAAAAGTTGAAAAATATTTTTACTTTTTTTCCAGATTTGAAGTTTTACTTATCTAACGTGGACAGGAAATTGGAGGAAATAACTCACAAAATAGATACAGTTATAATGAATCAAGGAAAACTGAACAGATGTTTGCTTCCCCAGGAAAAGAAAATAGTAAAACCACATAACATGCCTTCTTTGCCTTTACGTAACAAAAGTGATGTCCAAGCAATGGAGAAATGGCTGTGTGATTCTAAAAATAAAATTGCCTTGGTACGAATATTTTATTAAATTTTTTTATTGAATTTATTATTTTACTTCTTTATGTTACCTTTTATTTTATCTGTTTTTATTTCATTTATCTTTTCTCTTGTCCAGTAGCATTTAATCGTTTTTTATAAATTTTATTACTTAATAGATTAATTACATGCAAAATGATTTAATTTTATTAATAAATTCTAGTTATATCTGATTATAAAATGTATATGTTATGTATATTATTATTTTTAGTGTGATTATCTTACCTCTTTTGGATCTGCTAGTGATGAAAGAAAAACTGCTACCATAATTATGCAAAAAACTTATGTATAATTCTTTGGCCAAAAATTATAATTTTGATGGCCATGGTGAGAAAAGAGGCTTAAAAACACTGAAACTGTGGACAGTTGTTGAAGGTAAAATCCTAATGTCTTGTTAGTTTGCTCTCTAGTTAATATTAATATTGTCTTATTATCTTTTTGCAAATTTGGAATACTTTATATACCAACAAACTCTGAAATAATAATCCTACAATTTTGATATACATTATACTTACTGTACTGAATTAGTGTACTAAATTACTGTACACTACTGTGTTTATATCCTTGTTGCAAATATATTCTTTAATCTATTTTTGTTGTTTAACTTAATATGGATGTCTTATCCTTTAATAATTTAATTATTTCTTGTTTTGCAGGGGCTTTATCACTTAAATTTCCGGACAGCGACCTAGATGCAGCACTTAAAACCATAAAGTCATGGTTACAAAATGCTAGCGGTAGGAAACAAGAAAAATATATTGGCTCTGATAGCCAATAGAAAAACATTTCTTCACTTTTTTACTTTAGCGTAAATGTTAAACGGGTTGTTTCTTGTCGCTCTTTTCAAGTTGTGAGAATAAGTAAGGAAAAATTGTATCGCTAGATTTTTATAGCTTCCTTTTTCTTTCTTTTTTTTTATAGAATCAAAACACGGAGTTTGATAAGTACAATTGTTTATATATGCACGCGAACACAGGTGCAAGTTTCCGTAGTAATATTTTATGTTCTGCGAAAAATACTTATTTCTAATGATTGCACAAAAAATAGATCAAGCATCACGATGTTTAATTTGTTCATTTTTTAAAATACTAGTTTATATAAGAAAGTCTCCTTTTTTTTAATGAATATGATATGTGCCAAAACTGAAAATCGCTTTCTACTTTGCAGTAAAAGCACTCCGTATCTATACCGATAACTATATTTAAAAAGCTGTCAGTAACTATCTCGAAATTGCATACTTTTAAGTAGACGTTTGTAGAAATGTCAGTGAGAATTACGCGTTACATGCTCACGATTATTAATAAAATAACAGCACACAAATACAACAATATTTATGCTGATAATTTTCTCCCAATGTAATTATTACGTTGAAAAGGAGATGGTCGATGGTTATACGTTTGATTACATTGCAAAGAGTTGTTGCAGCACTGAAATTAACAGCTATTGTAAATAACACGTAATCTTAACATCTGATAAAATGTAATTGTACATCTTGGACTGAAACAGGAATTGTCGCGTGAAAAAATATGTATACATCATCGATGTAACGTGTTGTAACATATAACGTAAAAATATTAAACATTTGTAAGACGTAACGCCGTTTTAATATATAGATTTTAATATATTAAAGAAATTTTTTAAATTAAGTGTTTTTCACTCTTTCTTTAACAAGACACTACAATGTATTAAGTATTTTTAAGCTGGTATTTATTTCCATCGAATCGACGTCTACAGACGTCTAAGTAGACGTCTATAGACGTCTAATTAGACGTCGATTCGATGGTTCATCGATGGATCATTTCTGGCTGATATAAACTAAAAAATCTATAACATGTCGATAAAACGTCGGTAAGACGTCGAATTCAATATCTATTAGACGCTGTCGATTAGATGTCGAAAAGACGGCCGTTTTTAGGTCGATGTCTACCTTAATTCAGATTAGATGCAGACGCGTCTATAGATGTGGTTTTAGACGTCGGTCCGACGTCGGATAGACGCTAGCATTCCGGCTGGGTTAACCCGACATAACCTGTCAAACCGTTAAACTTTAACTTATTTGAATACCCCTTATATGCCAGTTTTCCAAAGAAAAGTAAAGTAAAGTAATAAAGTATACACTACTATGAGTATGAATAACGAGATATCGGGATGAGAATGTGTACTTGTTATATCGAGCAATTACTTACGTTAATCTGAATTCATTGAAAACGGGAATGTGAATCAAAATCGCCAGCAAAAATCCACTGTCTTTCAAAACCTTCCTCGAGGCTCGAGCCTTGACGTGAATCCTTTGACTTAAGTTCTTCTTCTTCTTTCCATTTTTTATTGGCTCCTGTCGCTTTTCAGCGGACAATACGGCCAGATTTGCCACTGTTTGTTTAACAAAGCTTGAATCACTGATCGCGTAGCGAAGTCTGAGTGGAAATTACTGAAAGTCTGAGTGAAAATTGTGATTGCATCAGCAATCTTTAAAAATTTATTCAGGACAAACACGTCTGAACACGTGGCACGACTCAATGCGACTGACTTGAGTTGACCGACGCTTTCGACGTAGGTCCCTCGGATGATTAACTTAAACTAGCGACTTGATCGCCCTTCTCAGAATTTTTACCGTCATATGATAGGCAACTTTAACATTTAATTTATAGAATTACCGACAATCAATTTAATTTAATTTATAGTTTATTTTTTCTATTAATTTTAATTTTTTATTATTTATTCAACATATAAATTTTTAGAAAACAAATTTTATTTTTTTTTACTTTTTTGCACACAATTTTTTATGTCTGCATTAATCATGGAATTTTTATACTAAAAGTTTACGTTTCAATTTATTTCAAGACAATGTTTAATTTCATTGTCCTTCTCATTTAAGTATTACAGGGAGATAATTCTGACACTCTGCAGATATGTTAAGAAATTCTATATTATTAACTACCCTACTTTTTCGATAATTTAATTATTTAATGGAAGTTCTTCTAAAGGCCATTGTATGTCTTTTTAATTTAAAATTCGCGGGTTTTAGCTTGATGGAAGAGTGGGGGTCACCCAGCTCATCCATCGAAAATCATCGAGGAGCTGTGTGACCCCTACCACCGACAAAATTGAAACATTTTAAGAGTTTCGTCACTTTCCGTGTAATGTCGGGCTCTTTCGTCAATTTATCGCCCGCCCATATTCCCCCACCTTATACTACGTCTCTTCGACTGTCCAATCGCAAGGCTTCCGCTAACCCACCCGAGGCTTGTCCAAGACTTTCTGAGCGGGGGTTTTGATGAGTTTGGTAAGTTGGGTGACTTTCTGAACGCACCCCATATGTGACAGCTCGTCGCGCTCAAAAAATTTTGAGTTTCGTCCAGCGTGAGCTCCGTCATGGTCACGTTCGCCATGAGTATGTCCTTCGCGCGATGCGCGATAACGTTAAGCTCGTTGACGAACCACGACACGCAGTCCTCGCCGCGACGAAATCTGTACGCAGGTGCGATCTCATCGTGCGGGCTGCACAGATAGTATCCCACGCTGAACGATTTGTGATATTGATAGGTGTATCTCTTGACGTTATCGTTGTCTATTTCTTCTTTCTCTAACACGCATTCCAGATCGGCGTATACCACGAAGGGAAGTCGCTCCTTCCTACTGTGATCGCGAAAGCATAGCCACTTGTCGTCGTCGTTTGGGAGAACGATAGCGCAGTCGTTCATCTTTCCGCAGTCGACGCTGTGAGCGGACAATTTCTCGTTCGAGTAAAAGTAGTGTAAGCATCTGGAAATATATATACATATATAATTTTTTTCATTTCACACACACCTTTTTTATACCTACCGATCGCAAATGTACTTCATCTTCCTGTTCCTGTTCAACTGAGACCCCACCAATCGCGGTAGATTCTTTATCCACACGAAATGACCAACGTTCGAGTTGTTTCGCGAATCTAACAGACACAACAGATTGACGTGACGGTCCTTCTTATCGGCAGTGAGCCGTATAGGAGCGATCTCGTTTTCGTTCCGTTTCTTATTCCTCCAAACGGTGAAAACGTTGACGGACACGTTGTTGAGTCGTTCAAACCTCGAAATTTGCTTTAGCGTCATAGGAAATTCGATACCGTCGAGATTCAGTATTGAATAGTGAGGGTACACGCTACACCTGTCGACGTTTCTTTGAACGGGATACAGAGCGGAGATTATCGCCCACGCGAAACACGCGTTGTCGTTTGAACGCACGTTGACCACCGTTTTTTTCAACTTTATCCATTGCAGTATTTCCACCCAATATCCGGCGTGCATGGGATTGCACTTATTTATGTTCACCATCAGGCTCAATATACGTGACAATGCCCAACCACTGTCGCGTTCCTGAAACTCGTCCAGACCCGTCATAATAGCTTCGATCACGTATCTGTTGTACCACTCTCGCAAATCGGACGTAGAAAAGAGCTGACGATTTCTCGTGGCGATGCTTTTGACGGCGGTTTGAGCTCCCGTGCCGAACTCGCCATTGAAAACCGTATTGACTTTCAGGCACGCGTGTTTCTTATGATTGACGCGCACTTGTTCAAGCACTGTGTCCCTCGCATCCTCGAGAAATAGTCGAGGATCGATGTGATTGGAGTTTATCACCACACCGGTCAATACGCGCTTCTTGAAAGCTGTCTCAATCTCCGTCCATGAAAATCCTCTGCTCGGTTCACCGTGACCTGCACCCACCTGCGCAAAACGTTGACGCAGAGCGTTTCTCACTTCTTCCAATCGCGCCACTCGAGCGATAAGAGAGTTCAACGTTCCGGTGGACGTAGGTTGAGTTTCTTTTTCGCGGCATCTTTCTCGCAGAGACGCGAGACACTCGTCGCACCGTCGCGTCGTTCCCACTCGCGATGCGCGTCCGAGGAGTCGACGCCCGTGGCGAGTTCGACGAGATCGCGATCCTCCTTCTGCATATTTTTGATCGCTTAAAAACCTTTCGACGTGTCGTGACACGTGCTCAGCCACATGGTCCAACCGTCGCTGTCTATAGGTGCACTAACTCTTCGACGAATCTCCTTGAATTTCTCGATAGACGTTTTCCCCTGTGAAAATTTCCTCGGAATTCCACGCATGTAAGACTTCGCTCTGTCGCTCTGAACCACATTTCCTCACGCTGAGACCGAAAACCGATCTCTCTTCTCGAACGTACGTCGTCACATTCCATCGAGCGTTCTCCTTCAACACGATCGCTTCGCAGATCGACGGCGAGGAGTCACCGAATTCGACGCTACCAGTGTCGGACGACAACGATTCGCTGCAATATAACTCAAGACTGTCCACCGATAATGAGTCACCGTAACTATCCGTGTCGAACATTGTTGAATGAAAATTCGAGATTGAGAGAGAGAGAGACCTCATCGTCCTTCTCCTCCTGATCCATCGTCGACGCTTATATAACAACCCATCGTCGAAAAAAACACTTGGTGAGTTCGCGACGATTCTACATCGCTCGTTTACGATCTAACAATATTTTCTTTTTATCTCCAGTCACGACTACTATGACGACGGTATTTTGAAGAGCAATGTCGAACGTCATCCGGTGCGCGAATTCTGGAAAGAAGATACTTATTAACTAAAACGGGATACAAATTCATAGACGTCGGTATCACTGCCGTACTCCCGTGCTACGTGCACATCGTCATAGGGGATTGTCACGGCAAAGAGATCTCGCTCTCGCCTGAAACGTGGAAAGAACTTGTCGATCAAAAACGCGCGGTCTTGTCCCACCTGCAGCGTGGCAAGAACGAGCGCGCTCCACCACCGATGCGCATCGAAAACGGACAGTTAACATTACGATTTGGAAAGATTAATAATCTGTCGACTCTACGCCTGAAAACATCCACGACTCGTCTGATCGTTTCGACGAACACCTTGCTCCATATGTTTAGCCTCGACCTTTGCATCAATCGCCTCGTGACCTCGTTGCGCGCGATAACCGGTATGATCGACACGAAGCTGACGCGCTTCATCGCTATTGCCGCCACCGTGACGGATCCCGCGAACGTCCCGAGAGCGATACGCGAGAGCGAATTTTTCGATAGCAATGACATCGTTGACTGCGAGTTAGCCACTCTGTGCTTCGGAAATTCCGAGAAATTATTGTAAACACTTATCGTTAAAAATAAAAGAAACAGAAAACTATAAAACTTTGTCCGTTACTGCACTTTCGTATCCTCCTCCTCCAATAACCTACAATGAGTAAGGAAAAGTATGAAATAATAGCGTAGGGTAGAAAATAATTCAGATATTTGAATATTTATTCGTCTCGAGATACGTAGTCATTTGTAATCACAAAAGGTATGCGTATTCATGAAATATAATTTTTAAACGTCACTCCGGCCACTTTTGTAGACGACGTTCTTCGTTTCCTTCGTAACACCGGGAATCTTCTTCAAATCGTCCGCCGCTTGGTCCAAAAACTGGCGCAGTAACTGTCGCTTGCGATCCGTACGCGACAAAGTGGTCAGGATCTGAGATCGCAATTTCGCGTATCTCCACCAATCACGTCTCTCCTTATTCCTGATATCCTTGACGTCGAAAATGTCCAGACGGATCACCTGCGATCCGATCTCCCCGGGCGACTTCACGGTTAACATCCGTCGATCCTTCATCTTCGATATATACTGTGGCATACGATCGAGATCGCGACCCGACTCCGTCAGGTCGAACAACGCGTCGAGCCCGCCGCTGGGTCCTGCTACCTCCTCCTCCTTCTCGTCTCGCTTCTCCACGCTGTACGAATGATTCATCGAAATCGCGGCGAGGCTATCCTCTTTTGCACCTACAGGCAAACTTTTGACGTGTCTGTCGTGATAGTTGATCTATTCGTAAAAAGTATCTTGTGTCATTAGATCGCTCACTAATGACGAATACAACTTTGATGGAAGTCGTTCGCGAATGAAATTATACATCTCATTCTCTGAACAGGTAATCTTTGGATCTTTCTTCAACCATAATTTATTAAGCTCCGTTAGCGCGCTCTTTATGGTGCTACCCTCGCGCATACGGCGTACGTTGCAATCAGTTTGATTTGCAGTCGTAAGATACTTCGAGACGCTTGCGAGCAACAGTCTCAAATTCCGCGACGCCGAACATTCAGGATTCCAAATTTCGCGCAGCAGATCAAGCAAAGCGAAATTGACCGACTCGATATCCGTCGACGTGTGTTCGACCTCTACGACCTGATCCTCGAACGGCTCGTCCAACAACGACATTAGAACTTCCTTATCTTTCAGTTGACTCTCCATGACACTTCCTCTCTTTATATATGTTACGTACCACGCGAGCTCAGACCATCAACGTTCTCGCACTTTTCAAAATCTTCAAATTGACAATCTATTTACGCGAAGATTCGTGTATTTTCTCACACTTATGCATACACCCCGAGAACCGCGCACCTCCGATCTCACCGTTCGATGAGCGATAGAAAATAGGGTTAGAAGTAACCGCGTTGTTTTCTTCCCGAGACCTTGAAAACGAAGGAAAAATAGAAGATTTTCTGGTTTTTTTCACCCACATATATATACGTACCGCGTGAGCTCAAACCATCAACGTTCTCGCACTTTCAAAATCTTCAAACTGACAATCCAAATGTGCGAATATACGCGCTTATATATACGTCCCGAGAACCGCGCGCCACTGATCTCGTCGTCCAATATAGGGTCAAAAGTAACCGCGTCGTTTCTTTCCTGAGACTTTGAAAAACAAATATAACTAAATGTTTGTCTAGCGAGAGCGGCGAATTTTCACAGTCCTCGGAAAACGGGAAAACAACATCGCTCGTCGATATCGCGGCCGGCGTGACCCGTGACCCCGCGGCGATAGCGATACGCGAGAGCGGCTGAGCCCACAAAGCGGCGAATTTCGCAGTCCGCGGAAAGCGTCGTCGTCGAGTCTTCGCAAAAAACATAAGATCGCCGCGCGCGAAGTGGAAATAATATTTTATTTTTCATCAGTGGCCCGCGAATGTCGATACGTCCGACATCGTCCGCGAAAAATGAAAATTTGTCGTCGCGAGTGTCGGCGACGACGACGACGACGTGAAGTGAAGTGAAGTGAAGTGAGCGGATATTTTTGGGTAAGCAAATTATATTTTTTGGTTTTCGTGCGCGAGGTGAGGACCGCATTCATACCACCTGGAGTGCCCGTCTGGGGGCGGGGTGAGGAAGCGGAACGCGCGGGAAGAGCGGTTAGTGAGGTTAGGATAGCGTTGACGGCGAACACGTAATCGCATAGGGGTGAAAGCAATATACGAGAAGTGGAAACAAATATGGCCGATAAGAGCAAGCGAAAACAGGGATAAATATATGCGTGCGCACGACGTCATTTTCCGGGAAGTGCCGAGTGTTACCGAAGCTGAACCGAATAAAATCCCATCATCCCGATGTACTTCTTAAAAAGTATTGCGACTTAATAGTGAAGAAGAAGATTCTTCGGCACGCCGAAGAAATGCGGATTCAACGATAGTGAGCGACGCAATAGTTATTTTCGACCGATTGTTCTTTTTCGCGTGTGTTTTCATCACTCTGAAGATGAAATGATACAAATCGACGCCGCTATTCTTCATGTGCACCAGATCGAAACCTCATCTGTCGATAGCATGTGTCGTTGAATAGTCGTTGACGCGACATTTTCACGCGAATAGTCGTTTGTGCCTATCAAGCGGATACGGCGGCTCGTCCGGCAACGTTCGGGCCCAAAGCTGGAAAGATAAGAAGCTTCAAGATCTATTATTTTATCGCGTCTTTTGAGGTTAGAGTCGATTAATTTATAAATATTATAACGCTATATTTATTATTTCTATTCCTATTTATTAGTAATCCAGAGAGGAAATAGATGGAAGGTTAAGAGAGGATCCAACACAGAAATCCTTCAGCAAAGCCACCACCGCTATAATCGGCGCATCCTCCAAGCAAGTAGGATCTCCCGTGGACTCGATCTGTTCTCGCAACTCTCGAACGATTCGAACATTCGCAGACGTGCGGAATATTCCCTGCATGAACGGACCTTTCGCGAATAATTGTTGCAGCATCACGAGAACCGGGTTTTAGTAGACCGTTCTCATCTAATCGCGCCAGAGGCACGTCACGCCGAAGAGGTGCGGATTCAACGATAGTGAGCGACGCAATAGACTGGTTATTTTTGACCGATTGTTCTTTTTCGCGTGTGTTTTCATCACTGAGGATGCAATGATATAAATCGACGCCGCTATTATTGATGTGCACCAGATCGAAACCTCATCTGTCGATAGCATGTGTCGTTGAATGGTCGTTGACGCGACATTTTCACGTGAATGGTCATTTGTGCCTATCAAGCGGATACGGCGGCTCGTCTGGCAACGTTCGGGCCCAAAGCTGGAAAGGTCCTGAAGAAGCTTCAAGATCTCACAATAACATTGCCTTGCTCACGCAATTCTGCGCCGTCTTGTCGGAGTCAACTTGTCGGAGTCAACTTGTCGGAGTCTTGTGATCGTCTTTTGCAGTCGGTGTGCGTGTCGTTGTCATGGTACTTATGTATGTACCATGAATGTTCGTGTTCCACGGCTTCTTACTTCTTTAAGTAAGTAAACATTTATATTTAAATGCACTTTGCATACATTGACCAGTCAATAATATGATTGTTTTCAACTAATTCTCTAATTCTATTTCATTTCAGCTATCTTTATCATAAAATATGTACAAAGGTCATATCTGACATCCTTGCTCACGAAATCCTGCGCCATCTTGTCGGAGTCTTGTGATCGTCTTGCAGTCGGTGTGCGTGTCTTTGTCATGGTACTTATGTACCATGAATGTTTGTGTTCCACAGCTCCTTACTTCTTTCAGTAAGTAAACATATTTAAGTGCACTGTGCATACATTGACCAGTCAATAATATGATTGTTTTCAACTAATTCTGTAATTCTATTTAATTTCAGCTATCTATCATAAAATATGTAGAAAGGTCATATCTGACATGGAAAGAAATCTTTTTGTGGAAAGAACACGTTTTTGCCATGTCAATAGAATGGTTTCAACGGTGCAGTTATTTTACGTAAGTTTTATATACACAATATTATCAAAAATAATTATGTACCAGGGTTGCAAAACTGGTAATTAAGAAATTTTATCATACATCAATTTTGATTTGTGAATTAAACAGTATTTATTTCGTCGAATATAAGCGTCGATTTTACTTGCCACAAAAGTCTCGTCATCCTTTCGCGTGTATTTCTTTTCGTTTGAGGCTATAATTCAAAATTTTATTTGATATACACTTGATTTCATTAATTATTAGCTGCGATACAGGACGTAGATAAATAAAAAAAAGTCTGTGTACTCCATTTATCAGAAAAAAATTTCGTATAATGAGCAATCTTTTATTCTGTGACCGTGTATTGATATAATTCCGTAATTGATATAATTTTTTGCAACCCTGTGTACAACATTTATGTGACACGTTTGTGTAAACAATTATTGTAACGATTATGGTTTCATATGCTTTCGTAACAATTTTCCAGGAGTTGCACAAGATCATCTACATATGCAGGATGGTGTCTTCTGTTGGCGGAGTTGTCTGCATAATGGCATTTTCGGGTGGAATGGTTAAATAAGCAAGATGACATGATGTGATGTTCGTATATATTATTACATAGTATGTAAGGTATGTAATGTCCCGATTTCTTACATGCATACGAGTCATTTTCTATAATATTAAAAATATTATGAGTTTCTTACTTTCGTTGAAATTTCGTTTCTTTGAAATTGGGGTCACTTTTCTTATTTCCTCGTAGTGTCAGTTACATCGTATGTAATTTTTTTGTTATCATGCCTCTTTGCAAGAAATTTTCTTGCCAGTTTCCTAAATGCAATAATGGGTATTACTGGTGCAAAGGTGGGCTTGGAAAAGTACAAAATAAACACATTTTTATAGATTCCCCACAAACTCAGCCGTTAACGTGCAATGGAAAAAGATTTGTGGCATCAATCTAACTGAAAATTGTCGTAATAAATATATTTGCGAGGATCATTTTAAAAAAGAAGATTTTGTAAATTTTACAAAACACGCATTGAACCCTTTCGTAGTTCCTTCTCAATTACAAAGTGACTCCAATTTATGTCCGACTAGCTGGTTACCCGGGCTTCGCCCCGGAGGACATATGTAATAAGTCTCTATCTCCCACCCTCTTTCTCTCTCTCTTTTTTTCTCTCTCTCACTCTGTCCCTCTCTCTCCCTCTTTTTCCCTCCCTCTTTTTCCCTCTCCTTCTCCCTCTCTCTCACTCTCTCTCCCTCTTCCTCCCTCCCTCCCTCTATCTATCTATCTATCTATCTATCTCTCCCTCCCTCCCTCCCTCCCTCCCTCCCTCTCTCTCTCTCCCTCCCTCTCTCTCTCTCTCTCTCTCTCTCTCTCTCTCTCTCTCTCTCTCTCTCTCTCTCTCTCTCTCTCTCTCTCTCTCTCTCTCTCTCTCTCTCTCTCTCTCTCTCTCTCTCTCTCTCTCTCTCTCTCTCTCTCTCTCTCTCTCTCTCTCTCTCTCTCTCTCTCTCTCTCTCTCTCTCCCTCTCCCTCTCCCTCCCTCCCTCCCTCCCTCCCTCCCTCCCTCCCCTCTCTCTCTCTCTCTCTCTCTCTCTCTCTCTCTCTCTCTCTCTCTCTCTCTCTCTCTCTCTCTCTCTCTCTCTCTCTCTCTCTCTCTCTCTCTCTCTCTCTCTCTCTCTCTCTCTCTCTCTCTTTCTCTCTCTCTTTCTCTCTCTCACAATCAGATCGGTAACGAAAAACTATACAGTTTATAGCACTCCCCGGAAAATTCTACCCCTGTTTGATCTATAATTCTTTGAAATTCGGTGAATTATTTCCCGAAAAATTAGTAAAATTAAAAAAACCGGTTTCCAAGAAATTGGTAACAAAAAACTATACACATAATGGCACTCCCCGGAAAATTCTACCCCTATTTCATATACTTTTGGTAAAAATTCGATTCAGGGGTTTAGGCTGAGCGATATTAAAAAATCCGTGAAAACACGTTTTACTTCTTTTCACCCCGTTAGGGCTCGAATTTTTAAAAATCCCTTCTTAGTGGCACTCCCCGGAAAATTCTACCCCTATTTCATATACTTTTGACAAAAATTCGGTTCAGGGGTTTGGGCTGGGCGTTGATGAGTCAGTCAGTCAGTCAGTCAGTCAGTCAGGACATCTTCCTTTATAGATATAGATAGAAATTTTAACACCTTTCCAAAATGATCCGGAAGCTAGTAATTACTGTCAACCACTAAATTCGGTAAATTCACTTGTATCCAATGATTTAAACAGTACGTCTACTGTTAGTCAAGCTACTGCTGACAATATTTCCAATATTTCCAAGAACGGCAAAATTTCAATACATTCGAAAGGTTTTTGATTTAGATCAAACGAAAAATTATAAGACACTTATTAAATTGCATCCAAGAGATTTCAAATTTCAGGATAGCTTCGTCAAAATGAAGGTCAATATTGCTGCGCGACAATTAAGTCATTCTATCGCTTCATCAATTGAAGCATTCTCTATCAGTGGAGCGTTACCTGTCGAATCGTTAGAAACAGCAGAATTTGCCGAATTAATTGATAACCTTTTTGATTCGTTAAATGGTTGGACCAAGCGTGCGAAAGATGGCAAAAACTATAGACGCGTTTTAACAAATGACTCGCCTCATTTGGAATTGTGGAGCAAGTTGTTGTCCGAAATTACTGATTGGAAATTAATAGATTTAAAGACTGAAAAAGATGTCACTACACAATATCAGTTCACGAAAGGCTGGGTTATTACAATTCGCAGTGTTATATATTTATGGAAACAGCTTGAAAATCTTGGTTTTGAATATTTAAATTTACGAAATTTGAATCAGGATCCACTTGAAAATTTGTTTTGCGAGATACGACAACATGGTGTATCGAATTCCAATCCCACCTGCCACCAATTCATTGCTGCTTTAAAAACAATTGTTTTGAACAATTTGGTTGCGCCAGTATCCAAATTTGCAAACTGCGAAGAAGAAAATTCTAAAAATGTGGAGAATTTTCGATGTTTTTTACAAAGTAACTCCGAAAATGTACCGCTCGAAGAAACTGAACTATTTAAGAACATCGAGACACGAACTCTTGAATGGATCAATTTCGAACAGTTAGATGTTCAGGACTGTTTTGCCCTTTCATACGTATCCGGCTATCTCGTTAAAAAATTGCCTTTACCAGACGAACATTGTTCAAATTGCCGAGATGATTTGTTTTCGACACAACGTCAACATCACTTGTTTACAGCTTTTAAAGAACATGGAGAAAATGACTCTTTAACGTATGCAAGCGATCGGGTACTTACACTAGTCGAAAATTTGCATAATAGGTTGTACCATTTTTTAGATCAGAATGGGCATACGTCCCATTTAGAATCGGCTTTCAAAGCTGTATTCTTTTCCAATTACACTAGTGATTTCTGTGATGTACATCACTGTGATAGCTTGATTATTGATAAAGCTGTAACGTTTTTAATATTTAAATATGTTAAGGACCGTAAAGTACAATCACAAGCTCTAAGTTCCGGACATTATAAGAAAATGAAAATATTTGATTCAGCGAAATGACCACATTTTCGTATTCAATATTTTATTACAAGTTTTCCCAGTAGAAAACTGTACATTATTAATACTTTAATATTTTGATATTTTAGTATTTTATTTCAAATAATCAGATTTGTGCTTTTCGTTTCTTACCATAGTTATTACCAGGATTTCTAATATAATAATAAGACAAAGCAAAGGATCCCGCACCAAACCATCATACTAAAAATTTAGTATGTGTACTTCATGACGTTCTGATGAAAACTGACCATGGGCACAAAGTCCAACAATAGACAGTTTTCGAGTTAAGGAACGCTTTGACGCTCTGTAACTCGAAAACTGTCTATTTTTGGACTTTGTGCCCACGGTCACTTTTCATCAGAACGTCATAAACTACATCACACTAAATTTTTAGCCAATTTGACCGGGATCCATTTTTTCGTGGTTTGGTGCGGAATCCTTTTATTTTCTTTTCATATTTTTTATTATGTCGTGTATTTTTATATTTAAAAATTAATGTTATCATAGCGTAGCTTATATAGTATATAAGCGGTAAACCGGTTAGATTATAAGATTGTTGCATATTGAACAAAAACAGAGCAGCATATATTTTCTGTTTATTTCCATCATATTAATTTATAGATAAAAAATTTTATTTTTTTGTTTTATTTATCAGTTATACTTATAAGAATTGTCGATATGTGCGAATCATATTTAGACAAATATATGTTATCGATATGTCATTTTGTTTTATTTATCAGTTATAAGAATTGTCGATATGTGCGAATCATATTTAGACATATATGTTATCGATATGTCACCTCGAATCTACGACTCATATCAATCTTTAATAAATATTATATATTTATTACCTACTTTGTGTGTGGATTTTATTTTCAACTGCACCTAATTTATGATATCGTAATTTACGTTTTAGCTGAATTTCTTGCACAGTTCATTTTTTCTCTTTTTCTCTTCAACGTAAAAAGAAAAAGAAGAAAGATGGACTGTACAAGAAGTTTAGCTAAAATAAACAGACCTAAAAATATGAAATATACGGCATATGTATATATATATAGTACTATCTAGTACCAAGCCAAGCCACTGCGAGCGCTACGATCAATTTTGTGTTTCCTTCGTTTAACACGGAGCTTGCTCTTCTCATTATATATGTTCTGTGCGTAATCGCTTCTACTTTCCTCCCTAGGAAGGAAAGTAAAGCGGTGCGGTGCCCCACTGCCGACGCCATCCCCTCTCCCACCGCTTACGTCATTCCCCGCGCGTTCCGTTTCTTCACCCCGCCCCTCGACGGACACTCCAATGAGCTAGGATTGACATTGATCTCCTACTGTTATCTTTAATTGATCTATACAAAAAATAAAGATAATTTTATTGCGAACACAGTGGTATTAGGTTGCCTAAGCAAAATCGATCAAAACTTGCGGTTGTCGCGCTTTAAAATCCGAATATTTGAGATAAGCGAGCGGGGTGCGACAAAGAAGCGCTGAACGTACTATTCTATGCAATAGAGGAAGATGCAGCATAGCAGATGTGCGTGAAGCAGTTGCCGAGTGAAAGAGAGTGCGCATGCTCTTTTCTCCGTGCGATAGCGAAAGACAACTCTATCGCTCGAAATCTTTTTTGGTAAATAATATAAAAATAATTTCTAATATAAAAATGTATAACATATAACAATAATATACAAGTAATATTAACTTACCTTTCAATTTTATCTATCTCATTAATAAAACCGAGTAAATAAATAAATATTTCAGAAAACAATAAAAAATTAATAACACATTTATTGTTATAGTAAAAAAATAATCTATACTAATATATAAAATTCTCACGGGTGGTGTATGTTTGAACGTTTTTAACTTAAAAACTATTGGACCGAATTTTTATTAAAAGTATATAAAATAGGGGTAGAATTTTCCGGGAAGTGCTATAGAGTGTATAGTTTTTCGTTACCGATCTTTTTAAAAACCGGTATCCGAAATTTTTCCAATTTTCCGGGAATAAATTGACCGAATCTTAAAGAATTGTATATAAAAGAGAGATAGAATTTCCCGGAGAGTGCCATAAAATGTATAATTTAAAGTGCCATAAAGTGTATAATTTAAAGTGATATATATGAAATAAAGGTAGAATTTTTCGGGGAGTGCCATGTGTATAGTTTTTCGTTATCGATTTTCTGAAAACCGATTTTTCTAATTTTTTTAATTTTTCGGGAAATAATTGACCGAATCTTAAATAATTATCTATATATGAAACGGGTAAAATTTTCCGGAGAGTGTTATAAAGTGTATCATTTTTCGTTACCGATTTTTTGGTAGCCGGAATAATTTAATTTTACATTAATCTACCGATTTATCGATTTAGTTAAACTTTTTCATTTTTCTATAACATTTTACTCGAATAGAGGTTATAAACAATAGAGCACGTTTCCAAATACAGAATATATATACTGATATATATGAATACGTAATTACTCCAAAAAAATTTCGAGCGATAGAGTTGTCTTTTGCTATCGCACGGAGAAAAAAGCATGCGCACTCTCTTTCACTCGGCAACTGCTTCACGCACAGCTGCTATGCTGCGTCTTCCTCTATTGCATAGAATAGTACGTTCAGCGCTTCTCTGTTACACGGATCGTTCGAAATACGCGCGCGATATCGAAACTGGCGATACCTGCGCCGCCAGTGTCGAAAAAGTGAAAGGGACATTTTCTCTGATCACGTGATATGGCATGAGAGACGGTCGACGGTAGAAGAAGTATCTTAAAAATAAATTTTCACATTTGGACTTTGCGTCGCAGTATCTCCGCTCGTAGGGCACGTAGCGGAATATTATGAGAGAAACCCTCCCTTATTTGGACCCCAAGCTATCGATCAAGCCTACTTAAAACTTGATCCGTTCACTCATTATATGAGATCTCACACACACACACACACACACACACACACACACACACACACACACACACACACACACACACACACACACAACATCTCGGGTACTCGCAACTCGTGCGTTCGCGTAAAAGAGTCACGGTGCGGTCTCGCTTCGCGTGTACTTGGCGCGAGACACTACCGTGTCTCTTGATAAAAATAATATGTATGTGCGTATGCATATGTATGTGCGATTGCGTATGCGTGTGTATGTATATATCTATGTTCAATTGCATTACTGGTTTTATGTAATATTATTTACTTTCGACAGTAACAATAAAAAAATTAATATCCCACACAGCACGGGGAGCTCCCGGAGAGTTCCTGAGGAGCTTATCAAATTTTTCATAAGCTTCATTTGAACTTCAAAAGAACTCGCACGGATCTCTCCAGGAGCTGCTATGTCCGCTTTTGAGCGCTTTCTGGAAGCTTCATTGAAACTCGCAGGGAGTTCAGAAATCATGTTTTAATAGCTCCCTGCGAGCTTCAAAGTAGTTCCCGGGAAGCTTCCATATAAGCTCCCCGGGAGCTCATACGTTTTATTTTATTTAGAAATGTTTATTGTGCCAAAAATACATATCTGGGTTCTTAAAAACCAATAAACAAATTTACATTTTGCTATTTAGCTCGCTGCGGGCTCATTTAAGCTTCTCTCAGGAATTTAACATTCTCAGGTAAGTGGTATTATCCTTATTAACGCGTGTTACATGTATAGTTGATCCGCGAACGAATCTGTTATTGTGTACGATATTAATTGTTACCAGACAAAAAAAGGCAAGTAAAAATTCTGGTGTACCGTATTACAGTAGCTTAACATAGATAGAATTGGAAAGTTACAAACTTAAAAGGAGCAACAACACAAAGAACCCCTCAATAGGGTATAGTTATTTGTTTACTTACTAATCGCACTTAAACTATCTTAAATCTAAGAAATCGTATTCATTTAACGCAATCTTTCTTTTTATTTTATTATTCGTGCAACCACCAATATTTGGGGTTCAAACGATGTTTATCCTGCATATCTCGCTCAGGTATGTCCTTGCTATAACGTAGTGATTTCTCTTTCGAAGAATCTATATTCGCTGGGTAATTTATCTTTTTTATATTCTTATGTCTAGGTACGTGATATATTATCGGAATGCCATTGGAGTCTTGTATAAAACCGTTCGCGTCTAAATACAAAAATGCTTCGGGTGGGATGAAACCGGTAAGCAGTGTTCTAGCGTAGTATTCTGGATTAGGGTAGTGCTGCGAAAATTAGACTATTTTGTTTTATTTTTGCTGCGTTTTTAAAATGATCTCTGACTAGCTTTAATATAAAGTTGTCAATTCTCGGTATATTGGCTTTGTCGTATACTTTCTTGTTACTGTATTGTCTTTGATAATCGTACGCCGGGTTTGCAAACATTCTTAGGCATTCTTTTAAGCATTTTCGCTCAAACAGTCTGATTTTCTCCATTTGCGAAGCACTGATGTTATACCACACCGGACATCTATACGTTATTATTGGTCTTACTAATAGCAGATAGCATATTATTTTTATTTTTTCGTTTAATATTCTGGAGAATAAAATATTCTTTTAAATTTAAAAATTTAAAAAGCTTTTTTTGCTTTATTTAGTTGTGTTTCTATATGAATGTTGAATTTTAATTTTTCATCTATATTAACTCCTAGATATTTTACGCATGATCTGTGTGGTATGACCTCATTGCCTTCTTTGTTTCCTTTTAACCTAAATGTTTTGTAATTTTTGCGTACACTTCTATTAGCGTAATCTAGGTTTTGTCTGAAAAGAATTGTCTCGCACTTATTGATATTTATTTTTAGTTTCCAGGCCCTGTAATACGCATGGATTCTTTCAAATCTGTCCTGTAGAGTGGATTGGATTCTAGTCGGCCACGAATCTTCGTGGTATATAATTAGGTCATCAGCAAATGCGATTGCTTTGATCGGGTACGTTGTGCTCGAATTGTAAAGTTTTAACACTTTGGATGTGTGTATGTTGAAAAGAATGGGTGCATTGATCGTTCCCTGCTGTAGCCCATTTAGTATTATAAATACTATGGAAGAAACGTTCATTCCTATTTGTACTATAAAGGATGTCTTTTACCATGCTAATTAACATTTCTATCATGTGTACTTGTAATTCTGCTTTTATTAGTTTGACTATTAAACCGTTTATCCATACGGAATCGAACGCTTTTTCCAAGTCTATTAGGCATGCACCTACGCATTTTTTTCCGTTAATTGCCCAGCACACGTCTGATGTTAGTTTATTTATTGCGTGTACTGTCGAATGTTTAGCCCTAAAGCCGAATTGGTTTTCCGGAAGTACCTATATTATTTTTAGTATATTCCGCTAACAACGCGTCATTTATTACCATTTCAAATACTTTACTAATGTTTGGTAGTAAGCTGATGGGTCTATAATTTGTTGGATTCGCGTCGTCTTTATCTTTTTTTAATATGGGGACTACTGCTGCTTTTTTCCAATGTGTTGGAAAATGTCTGTAATTTAGTAAGTTATTAAAAAGTATTGCGTAGATTTGGATCATGGGTAATGATATCTGTTTCAGAACTATATTAGGGATGCCGTCTATACCTGCTGATTATTATTAAGGTTTTTAAATTTTTTTTTTAGGCATGTCATATTCGTAAAATATTCTTGCGGTTCTACAGTAATTGACGGATTGTCCGCCGGATTATCCTCGTCAAATGTATGTACACAACGCAACATCGCGTTTATCGTTCATGTTGTTAATAAATTCGTTTGCTTTACTTTCTATATATTCCGTGAAACGGTTGTTCTCAGTCTTATTTTCGTTATTTACATTTGCTAAAAAAGCCCCTATTACATTTAGTTTATCTTCATTATTATTTATAAGCAATTCATCATTTTCGTTTGTTAATAAGTTATCTATCTTGACTTTGTAATTCTTTAGAACGTGTACTTTGTCGCTCGTTATTTTTAAATTTCCTATTTCTGCTTTACTTTTTTTACGAAATATTGAATTTATTTAGGGGAACATTGACGCTGAATTGTTGATTGGGATATTTTTAATTTTTTCTTCCCAGTACTTATTAACCGAGCTCGCGAACTCTATTTTTAATCGGCTGCGTACTTCATATAACAGTTTCTTTAATATTTTTATTGCACTGTCGTTATTATTTGTCCAGTCTCTTTGTTTTCGGTGGAGTTGCGTTAGTATGTGACTCTTGAATTTTTGCAAGTTTTTAATGCTCTCGTTGATGTAAGCGTCTACGCCGTCCTTAGGTTTGACTTTAGGAATTGCTATTTTCATCGCTTTTTTGATTATATTATCCATTTCTTTTAAATATAGTATAATCTCGTGTATCGATAGATTTCTGTTGTTGGTGATATCGCAATTATAGTTTTGCTTGCATGCTCCACGGAATTTATCCCAATCGGCCTTCTTATAATTATATATGTGTTGTTGGGTGTCATTTAAAAGGGGTATCTGTGTATCTGATTCTAGTGATACGTTTGCAATTAGCGCGTTATGGTCGCTATCATAAGGAATACAGTGTAATTTGAAAGAATCCACCGCGTTTCCAAAGTCTAATCTCACATCGGCAATAATAATATCCAGGAATGACTCTCCGAATGGATAAGAGGGTGTTAATGTACTATATAATTTGCTTCTATATTTAAATTCGTTATCTTTCATCCATCTGTGTAGGGATATACCTCGAGGATTATTTACTGGGTTTGACCAACTAGTGTGCTTAGCGTTTAAGTCACCTGCAATTATATAATAGTTTTGCTCTTTTTCTAGCTGTAGCCGTTTAAATAGCAGATCCAGTTCCGGGATGAATTCCTTTTGATCTCCACAAGGTGCATAGACTGAAATTAATAACAGGTGAGAATTGGCTTTAATTTTTATTTTGATTATTGTGTACTCAATGAGTGTCTCACATTGTTGTAGTTGTATGTTGACTCTTTAAAATTCGATTTTTCTATTTATTAGTATCGCGGTTCCTCCTCCCATCCTATTCTTCCTGTCATTCCTGATCGTGCTGAAGTTTTGGAAATTAACTACATGATTTGCTTTCAGTTTTGTTTCCGAGAGAAAAACTACATTGGGTTTTTTTGCCTTTAACAGGTTTGTCAGGGATGACCTGCGCTGGTTTGTTACAATAGAATTTACGTTAATTGAAATAATTTTCAATTCTGTTATAATTTTCTTGTTGTAATCTGTATTAGCCATTTCTTGCGGGTCCATTGTCAATGATGTTTAATACATAGTTTATTTTTTTATCTGTATTTTTTATTAAAGTTGCTATATTATTTATTTGTTCTTGTTGTTTTTGTATTATTGTTAATATTTGAGTTTTGAATTCATTTATCATATCATTTATTTCTATTGAGTTGAAGCTATTAGCTAAAGGACTTCTCTTAGATTGTGGCTGTTCTTGGCTTGAGCTGCCTTTAAGTATTTCTGCAAAGCTAGCGTTGTTTTTTACATAGTTTTTTAGACTTATTAATTTCTTTTCTCTTTTTTCTAATAATTCATCCTTCTTTTCAATCATTTTTTTTTTTAACTCTGAGCACCGGGCATCCTCGATAGGATGCCGGGTGGCCATAGCTATTACAGTTTACACAGAATAGTTTCGATCTATCAGTTATACTATCGTGATTAATTGAACATTTCCCCGGCATATGCGATTCGTTGCATTTTACGCAACGGTATCTTAAGTTACAGTTGGAGGCTGTATGCCCTAACCTTTGACATCTTTTGCATTGTATTGTTTCATTATTCTTAAGTTTTTTCCATCTTATAACGTGGTGACAAATTCTGTTTATTTTTTGTAGTTTTTGCACTTTGCTTCCGGCCTCCAACTGTACCATGAACATTGGTAGTGATATGTTCTCATTGATCGATCTTTTTGTTTTAAATGGTGTGACTTTTTGGAATTTTACTTCTTCGACATTTAATGCGTTTAACTCGTCGAGAATTGATTGCGGATCGTATAAGTGATCTATGCCTTTTAGAATTACTGTAATTGTTTTTTCTTTTTTTGGAGTAAACGTGTAGAAACACGTATGCACTGACTCTAATAATTTTTTCGCTCGATGATAACATCGGCCAACGAGAACATTTGTAGTACATGCTTTTTATCGTTTACGCGTTTTATTACAATGTCTGAGTTTTTAATTTGGCTTACTATTAGTCGCTCTGTGTCCTTGGGGTCTTGATATAGTATATTGAAGGGCGGGGATTTCCCTTCTTTGCTTTGATTCTTCTTATTGGGCTGGCTTTTCCTTTCTTCGTTCTGCTTTTGTGTACCCGATGATCCTGGCTGTGCATTTTGCGTCTGCTGTGATGTTTCCTCCTGCCTGTCTATATCCAATCTCTGTGAGATGGCAGCTATGCCCATATTTTGGGATTGATTACGAGATCTCAACTCCTTAATTATATTTTCCGCTTCTTCTGAATCTGTTTCCATTTGATTTGTGATGTCGATTAATGGTGAGTATTTATTCGTCACCTTAATATTATATTCTGGTGTGCTTCCTTTATTAAGGTTTCCTTTTCTTTGAGCTGATTCGTCTCTTTGTGACAGCAACATGGTATGAGAAGATTCAGGCGTCTTGTTTTCTTTGTCTGGCCCGTTGGATTGTCGTAACTTCTTCATCCTTGGCGGGTTGATATTTGGCATCGGGTTGTGACGCCTATTTTTTTGTTTTCCTAATATCTGACTTTGCAGCCTTTTTATTGCTGCTCTGCTTATCCCAGGGATATTTAGAGGCTTTCCTTGTGGGCCTCGTAGAGTGGACTCGTCCAACTCTACATGCGAGGTTATGTCGCTCGTTTTTATGTTTTCAGGCCCTGCGGCCGTTATATTTCTATCACTTACATTCGTGATTGTTCCACCTTCGTAGTGCTAAGGCACTGAGTATTGAATTTCGCTCTCTGCTTACTGTGTGCTTGTTGAAGCAAGAAAATAGTCGTGCTCGGCTTGGCAATGCGTGCATCGGCAAGCTAGGATGGCGCGCGACTCCGGGAGCTCATACGTTCACTATTGCGAGCTGTCTAAAAGTAGCACGGAGAGCTCCCGGGGAGTTCCTGAGGAGCGTATTAAATTAATCAATTTGAATTTCAAAAGAACCCGCACGGAACTCTCCGGGAGCTGCTATGTCCGCTTTTGAGCGCTTTCTGGAAGCTTCATTGAAGCTCGCGGGGAGTTCAGAAATCATGTTTTAATAGCTCCCTGCGAGCTTCAAAGTAGTTCCCGAGAAGCTTTCATATAAGCTCCCCGGGAGCTCATACGTCCACTATTGCGAGCTGCCTAAAAATAGCACGAAGAGCTCCCGGGGAGTTCCTGAGGAGCTTATTAAATTTTTCATAAGCTTCATTTGAACTTCAAAAGAACTCGCACGGAGCTCTCCGGGAGCTGCTATGTCCGCTTTTGAGCGCTTTCTGGAAGCTTCATTGAAGCTCGCAGGGAGTTCAGAAATCATGTTTTAATAGCTTCCTGCGAGCTTTAAAGTAGTTCCCGGGAAGCTTCCATATAAGCTCCCCGAGAGCTCGTACGTCCACTATTACGAGCTGCCTAAAAACAGCGACATTAGATGCTTTCTATATTTACATCAAAGCTCAGATAAATCTTACTTCTGTCTTTCTGTAACATGAATGTTGAAGAAAGACAGAAGTGAGATTTATCTAAGTTTTGATGTAAATGGAAAGCATTTATAGTTCGTATAAAGTTTTATTTGCGCTCGTAAGAGCTCAGAAATCGTGTTTTGCAAAAATAGTTCGCATGCAAAGCTCGCCGAGAGCTTATTCTCAATCCGCTTTCGCGGGATTCTTATTTGTACTATATAATCATACTATATATATTTTATATAATAATTATTAGAAACATTTTAATTATTATTTTATATCTTGAAAAAAGTATATATTTTACGCATAAAAAAATACATTAATAATAATAATTTGGAAGAATAATTAGATTAAAAAACATGAATAACTTGTTTTAATTAAGAACTTTTTAAATCTCTTATGTTATAATCTCGCTAATCGGTCGTGTTGACGTTGTCTTGATTAATAGGCGACATAAAAAAATTAATTAAGCACATTATGTAGATTTCGTCGTTTTGTTCTTGAGACGTTACACCCGTGGATCCCACACAGATAGCATGCTTTCTTTTCCATCTATCATTGGCATGATGAAACCATACCATAACTTTTTTTTCTATCTTATTTTGGTTTGTGTGTTGGGATGTTCTTTTAAAATCGTCTCTGTAAAATTACAGTATATATCATTAATTAATTATATATATATATATATATATATATACATATACACACAGAGAATATATACATAACATATAAGTACGGATAAATTATATACCAATAAGTTTTAGCCATTTTCATCCCTTGAAAGGCAAATGTTTTTTTCCGTCCTGTCCATGAATAATCACGCGCCAACGCATCCAAAAATATAGTACTCAAAATGTTGCTCATGTGTTTGGTTGCTGTTTTGCCACCAATTCGAACCATAAAGTGTTTTTATCACATAATAAGATAAATATATATTAACTAGCTGGTTACCCGGGCTTCGCCCCGGGGGACATATGTAATAAGACACGCAAATAGTCTCTCTCTCTCTCTCTCTCTCTCTCTCTCTCTCTCTCTCTCTCTCTCTCTCTCTCTCTCTCTCTCTCTCTCTCTCTCTCTCTCTCTCTCTCTCTCTCTCTCTCTCTCTCTCTCTCTCTCTCTCTCTCTCTCTCTCTCTCTCTCTCTCTCTCCTCTCTCTCTCTCTCTCTCTCTCTCTCTCTCTCTCTCTCTCTCTCCTCTCTCTCTCTCTCTCTCTCTCTCTCTCTCTCTCTCTCTCTCTCTCTCTCTCTCTCTCTCTCTCTCTCTCTCTCTCTCTCTCTCTCTCTCTCTCCCCCCTCTCTCCCTCCCTCTCTCCCCCTCTCTCCCTCCCTCTCTCCCTCTCTCTTCCTCTCTCTCCCGCTCTCTTCCCCTCTCTCCCCCTCTCTCCCCCTCTCTCCCCTTCTCTCCCCCTCTCTCCCCTTCTCTCCCCCTCTCTCCCCCTCTCTCCCCCTCTCTCCCCCTCTCTCCCTCTCTCTCCCTCTCTCTCCCCCTCTCTCCCTCTCCCTCTCTCTTCCTCTCTCTTCCACCCCCTCTCTCTCCCGCTTCGCGCGGGCCCTAAATCTATTACTCTAAAAAATTCGGTAACAAATAATTATACACTTTTTAGTATTTATACGAAGAGATTCGGTCAATTATTTCCCGAAAAAATAAAAAAACCGATTTCTAGAAAATCGGTAACAAAAAACAATACACATTATGGCACTCCCCGGAAAATTCTACCCCTACTTCATATATTTTTAGTAAAAATTCGGTCCACTAACGAATGTGATTCGGTCAATTTCCCGAAAAATTGGAAAAATTACAAAAATCGGTTTCCAGAAAATCGGTAGCAAAAAACTATACACTTTATGGCACTCCCCGGGAAATTCTACCCCTGTTTCATATACAATTCTTTGAAATTTGGTCGATTATTTCCCGAATTCGGTAGATTATTTCCCGAAAAATTAAAAAAATTAAAAAAATCGATTTCCAGAAAATCGGTAATGAAAAATTAACCACGACATTTTCATCCCCGGGAAATTCTACCCCTATTTCATGTACCTGTGGTAAAAATTTGGTTTACTAACGAATGAGTAGTTCGCGTACATACATACATACATACATACATACAGACGACGGTACTTATATATATACTAGATTTTTTGCTCGCGCTTCGCGCGGGCTCAGAATCTATTCCCCTCTCCCCAATCTCACTCATTAATTAAGAGCACCTTTGATATTCTTTCTCCTCAAACTCTAACCTACATCTTCGAATTCTTTTTTAATTCCCGAAAAATTGAAAAAATTTTGTAACCGGTTTCCTAAAAAATCGGTAACGAAAAATTATACACTTTATAGCAAACCCCAGGAAATTCTACCTTTATTTCATATACAATTCTTTGAAAGATCAATTAACTCCCGAGAAATTTGAAACATTTTGTAACCGGTTTTCACAAAAATTGGTAACGAAAAATTATCTATAAAAATTATCCATAAAAAAATTCAGCTTGATATCTCAAAATTTACGGAAATTGGAGCAGAAATCGGAAACCCTTTTATTATTAGCCATTTTTCTATAAACTCATCGTAGCCATCCTCAAAAAATTAAAAAAATTTTGAAACCGGTTTCCAAAAAATTGATTATGAAAAATTATACACGTTTTTGCCATCCCCAAAAAATTAGAAAAATTTGGGCATTGTTTTTAAAAAAATAACGAAAAATTATCTTTAAAAAAATTCAGCTAATATCTCAAAATTCGAGAAAATTAGAATTACGTACATTTTTTTTAACAAAAATCGGGAACTCCTTTAGAAAAATTTGAAAAACTTCGTAACCGGTTTCAAAAAAATCAATTTATTAATGAAAAATTATCCATTAATAAAAAATTAAACATCCCCCAAAAATTAAAGAAATTTTGACACTTGACTTTTATTTCATACATAATTCTTTAAGATTTGGTCAATTAATTCCCGAAAAATTAGAAAAATTTGTAACCGGTTCCCAAAAAAATCGGTAACAAATATTGTACATTTTATAGCAATCCCGGGAAAATTCTACCTTTATTTCATATGTAATTCTTTAAGATTCAATTATTTCCCAAAAAATTGGAAAAATTTTGTAACCGGTTTTCAAAAAGATCGGTAACGAAAAATAATACACCTATAGCACTCCTCAGATAATTTTATCTCTACTTCATATACAATTGTTTGATATTCGGTCAATTAATTTCTGAAAAATTGGAAATTTTTCTGATACCGATTTCCCCAAAAATTGGTAATAAAAAATTATACACTTTATGGCAATCCCCGGGAAATTTTGCCCCTACTTCATATTTTTTTAAGATTTGGTCAATTAATTTCCGAAAAATTGGAAAAATTTTGTAACCGGTTTCCAAAAAGATCGGTAACAAAAAACTATATACTTTATAGCATTTCCCGGAAAATTCTACTCCTACTTCATATATATAATTCTTTAAGATTCGGTCAATTATTTCCCGAAAAGTTGGAAAAATTAAAAAAACCGGTTTCCAGAAAATAGGTAACAAAAAACTATACACTTTATGGCACTCCCCGGGAAATTCTACCCCTATTTCACATACTTTTGATAAAAATTCGGTCCACTAACGAAGAGATTCGGTCAATTATTTCTCTCTTTCCCTCTCTCTCTCTCTCTCTCTCTCTCTCTCTCTCTCTCTCTCTCTCTCTCTCTCTCTCTCTCTCTCTCTCTCTTCTCTCCCCCTCTCTCCCCCTCTCTCCCTCTCTCTCCCCTTCTCTCCCCCTCTCTCCCTCTCTCTTGCCCTCTCTCCCTCTCTCTCCCTCTTTCTCCCTCTCTCCCTCTCTCCCTCTCTCCCTCTCCCTCTCCCTCTCTCTCTCCCTCCCTCTCTCCCTCTCCCCCCTTTCTCTCTCTCTTTCCCTCTCTCTCTCTCTCCCCCTCTCTCCCCCTCTCTCCCTCTCTCTCCCTCTCTCTCCCCCTCTCTCCCCTTCTCTCCCCCTCTCTCTCTCTCTCCCCCTCTCTCCCCCTCTCTCCCCCTCTCTCCCTCTCTCTCCCTCTCTCTCCCCCTCTCTCCCCTTCTCACCCCCTCTCTCCCTCTCTCTTCCCTTCTCTATTTAATATTTAAGATACGTAACCCTTCTCTCTCTCTCTCTCTCTCTCTCTCTCTCTCTCTCTCTCTTCTCTCTCTCTCTCTCTCTCTCTCTCTCTCTCTCTCTCTCTCTCTCTCTCTCTCTCTCTCTCTCTCTCTCTCTCTCTCTCTCTCTCTCTCTATCTATCTATCTATCTCAGAATGTGCGAATATCCGTTTTCTTCTCTCTCCTCTTTCTGTCTTTTCTTTACAATTTGCAAATGACATATGTCACAAAATGACATATGATATGTGAAACTGTCAACTTACGAAGTTGTCTTTTTTATATGAATTTTTAATCGAGTATCTTTTTTATATAAATTTTTAATCGCGTTTAATCGATAATAATTTTATACTATACTTTCATATACTTTTGATAAAAATTCGGTCCACTAACGAAGAGATTCGATCAATTATTTCCCGAAAAAATAAAAAAACCGATTTCTAGAAAATCGGTAACAAAAAACAATACACATTATGGCACTCCCCGGAAAATTCTACCCCTACTTCATATATTTTTAGTAAAAATTCGGTCCACTAACGAATGTGATTCGGTCAATTTCCCGAAAAATTGGAAAAATTACAAAAATCGGTTTCCAGAAAATCGGTAGCGAAAAACTATACACTTTATGGCACTCCCCGGGAAATTCTACCCCTGTTTCATATACAATTCTTTGAAATTTGGTCGATTATTTCCCGAATTCGGTAGATTATTTCCCGAAAAATTAAAAAAATTAAAAAAATCGATTTCCAGAAAATCGGTAGCAAAAAATTGGCCGCGACATTTTCATCCCCGGGAAATTCTACCCCTATTTCATATACTTTTGGTAAAAATTCGGTCTACTAACGAATGAGTAGTTCGCGTACATACATACATACATACATACAGACGACGGTACTTATATATATAAATGATAAATGATGATGATAAGATCGTTAATATAATTTGTGAGGCATTTATTTTGTAGGATGACTCGATTAAACGGAAGAGTTGCAATTTACACAAACATATATGTACAAATGTAAGGGTCGGAAATAGTATATTGTGCACCAAGGGGCGAAAGTAGCGTTTTTCAGACGAGTGTGAATTTTGCCGCCTGAGCCGAAGGCGAGGGCAGCAAATCACACGAGTCTGAAAAAGCTTTCGACCCGAGGTGCACACGTTATTTTTCACAACATTTTTACGGAAAGTTCGATCTCCACGCCTAGAGAGGAGCGAGAGTGGTCAATTTTATGCCAGAAGGCATAGCGGGCGGAAAGTATAGCCACTTTCCGCCTTATAAGGAGGAATAGCGCTAATAGCGCACTCTCCGAACGCAGCCTATGAGTCGAATACTCTCATTACGACGCAACGTGGAAGAGTGAATAACGCGCGAGAAAAAACTGAAATCAACATGCACGAAATCCATCACGCGACAACATAATGTACCCACACAGCACAAAGCTCCGATTATGCTCCCAAGGAGTTCATTTTCAAATAAAGTTTATGAAAAATTTAAAAGCTCCTCAAGAACTCCCCGGGAGCTCCCCGTGCTGTGTGGGTACGACATACAAGAATGCGCGCAATGGCACACGCGGTCGCGAGAACGAAGGACGAGAGAAACAACACGGATTCGCGATCTCGACATTAGTTACCGGCGTTCCTCCCACGATCTCCAGGAGCCTACGACTTTAATCCGCGATCCCTATAGCCAACGAGACTATCCTGGGGCCCCTCGCTCTCGATGCCGATCACTAACGCAAAATATACGCCTTGTCGGCGAGTAACACTACGGTTTCGGCAGTCGAGCGAGGACGCGACCCGGAGGGCGGTGTGTCGTGGCTTTACACACGCGAAGAGTGTAGGATGCTTCCGCAACATACACATCAGTATGACGGGTTGCCCATTCGAGCAGGCGCGCATGGTCGTTCACAATTGCGTTGACTTCGGTGCCATCATCTATATTCACTCGCATATCTTTTTTACAATCAAACACGGTAAAATACGGTTAAATAAAATGTAATACGGTAAAATACGGCGAAATAAAATCAAATACGACCCGGTAAGAAAACGTTGAAATAATATCAAACAACGGTAGAATACGGCGAAATAAAATCAAATACGGTAAAAAACGTTGAAATAAAATCAAATACGGTAAAAAAAACGTTGAAATAAAATCAAATACGGTAAAAAACGTTGAAATAAAATCAAATACGGTAAAAGACGTTGAAATAAAATCAAACACGGTAAAATACGGTTAAATAAAATCTAATACGGTAAAATACGGCGAAATAAAATCAAATACGGTAAGAAAACGTTGAAATAAAATTAAACACGGTAAGAAACGTTGAAATAAAATCAAATACCTACGGTAAAAAACGTTGAAATAAAATCAAACACGGTAAGAAACGTTGAAATAAAATCAAATACGGTAAAAAACGTTGAAATAAAATCAAACACGGTAAAAAACGTTGAAATAAAATCAAACACGGTAAAATACGGTTAAATAAAATCCGTACAAAATTACCTTTTTAAAAAAAAAGGTTAAAAAAAAGCGCCAAGTACACGCATAGTAGTGTATATGTTGTTACCATATCTCGAAAAAATATAAGTAACAAGTGGTAGACATAATCTTTATATCTCGAAAAATCTCGAAAAATCTCGAAAAAATCTAAGCAGTAGTATCTTTATTTCCGAAAAATTATAACCCAAGTGATACACATCACAAAATTATGTTACCTTATCAAAAAGAAGAGTCGCGCTTCAAGTGATCTATTACAATTACAAAAAAGAAACGATATCTCTTTATATTGAGAGCCGGGCTTTGAACAAGCGATGCGCTCCCGCCTCTAGAGAAAGCAGCTCCTGTGTGGCGCGCACCTCGGAACGCCATGCGTGCGTGCGGTCGTTGTCTGCGTGCGGTCGTCACGGTCGTGTGCAGAAGAGCCTTGACCATCGTAGAGTCAAGACGTATTGTGTTCTTGTGTTCTTGTGTGATATAGAATAAATAGTGTACTCAGAGTGTTGAAATACGTAGAAGAGATTATTTCCTGCCCATCTCGCCACATCCCGTAGTGTTCCAAGCGATATTTCCAATAGGTTATGGGCCCAGGGCACGATTCCCCTGCGTGAGGAACGTAGCACGAACGTGCGTACGAAGTGTGTGAGACGCCGGTGAAGGGCACAAGAGAAATAGAAGCATCTAGCTAGAAGATTAGAGGGTAAGTAAATAATATTCCTCGTTGCACTGACGAGCAAAACGAGAGAATTTTCAGCTAATAAGAACGTTCGATAAATGCTGTTAGAAGAAGACAAAGTCTTTTGATATTATAGAAGTAGAGAATGATGAAATTAAAAGAGAATATGTACAATAGAAAGAGATAGATGTGAGATGGAAAGAGATAGATATATGCCGCTTGGTAACAGGCTGGCGGGAAAAGCGACGTGCGCGTGCAAGTCTGATCGCGAACGGCGCGAGTCATTTGTTTTTCAACGCGCGGAACTTGTTGCTGGGCGCGCACAAACACATAATCGATTTCGACTAACAATATGGCATCGATGCTAGATGGCTAGATTACGATACATGTAAATGTATGCGTATGTTAGATGGCTAGATTACGGTATATGTGTAAACATGATATGCGTATGTATAAAACTCTATATGACTCTGTATGAGTTTTTTTTTTTTTGAAATCGATGTGTATCGGGTCGGTGATTGAGCATGACTTGCTGTGCGGTGTAGCTTGATTACTGTTCAGGGAAGCCGCGTAAATTTGTATGGGCCCCGTGCGCGTGCGTGATCAACCCGAGCTCCCATAGATCTTTTCAGCAGTGCTGGGGATCGCAACGGACAGTGGTGTGCGCGTGCGGATAGTCCTGCAGAGGCGCGTGGTTTCTCGCTTTGGGGCTGTTGTGAATTGCAGTGCGTTCTATATAGCCTCATAAGCATTGTGTTTTTTTTATTTTTATCGCTGAAAGAAATTTGGTGATAGAAATTATAAATTATTATCTGTCAATTGTATGAATGTTGGTTTTATCTTGTCAAAAGAGGAATGCTAATGTTCAATTGATATTTAAATCCCGATATAGATGGAAAAAGAAACAGATAATTTTTCGACGGAGGGAGAAAATCAAGACGCTTTAGTAGACTATGACAGCGAAGATAGTAGTACTGTCACAGTAGATAAAAAAAAAATTAGAAGAAAATTAGAAGGTTAGAGATAGCAAATGTGTAAGTATAAGTGTTCAAAGATGAAATTAAAATAATAATCTGAATATTTACACAGAAATAGGAGAAAGAGAAAGAGCTAGAGACACGAGGGGCCACCTCAAAACCAAAAGAGAAGCCCCGAATCACAGAAGAAATTCGACTTCCGAGATTTGTGGGAGAAGATAGACCAATTCTGGTAGTAAGATCCTGTATGAACAATAAGAAAAACACATCGCGAGAAATGAGACGATGACTGGAAAATTAGAGACCACATTCAAAACCTTGGAAAGGGTGATGACGCAGGCGAATTCTATGATAGAAAATATGGTGCGAGTTTCGGAGGTTAATTTAGAGAGTGAAAGATTGAAACTTAGACGGTTAGAGGTAAATAACGATAATATACAAAATTTAGAAGAAAATAATCTTGAAAAAGATATTGAAATACAAAAAGAAAAAGCAATCTGCTCAGCCGAAATTAGAGATAAAAGTAGAGATTTAGAAGCATTTAAAAACGCGATAGAAATTGATTTAAATAATCAGAAACTGCATATTAGAAGAAAGTATAAGCTTACGCAGAAATCTAACTTTGATCTTTGGATGGATTATTTAAAATCAGAGTTAATGAACAATGATTTGCTAGATGTAATAGATGCAAGTATAAAAGGTCCAGAAAATCTTTCGGAATTAAAATTCGCTAAAAGAAAAAGTTTTGTTAGAGATATCATCATTAATCATATGGATGAAAATTATCATAAGAGAATTTTGCATGAAAAAGATCCATCAGAGATTTTAAAGAAATTAAGAGGATATAAGAAGAATGAAATAAATGTAACTCATACATCTGTAAGAGCTCGTCTCTATCAGATTAAAATAAAGAAAGATGAAAAAGTAAATGATTTTTGCGAACGCTTTGACTCTATAGTTAGAGAATATGAATCATGTGAGGATGCAGTGCTTCTCACAGAGCAAGAAATCAAATCGTCATTCTATCAGGCGGTAGCTTTTAATGTACCAGAACTGAGGAATGCCGATTTGATCAGAAGACAAACAACTTAAAAAGAAATAAATATTGATGAAATAAAATCATTTATTAGGCAGTTAGAAGCAGAAACAAAGAGTATAGAGAAAGAGCAATTAGAGAAACCAGAGGCTAGAACACAGAGAGCGAAATTAGAAGCAGACGGAAAACCTGTAAAGTGCTACCAGTGCAATAAGCTAGGACATATGGCTAAGAACTGCCCGCTCATTGAAACAGGAGCTTGGTTCTGTTACCATTGCCAAGAAGTTAGAGGTCACAAAGGAGACGATTGTCCGAACGCCGGAGCACAGGCTGGAAGATTTAGAGGAAAAAGGTATAAAAATACAAATTTTAATAAAAATAAGCCGAGTAAAGCCGAACAAACAAGCACCAAAAGAGTAAATAATAGAGGAAAGATAGTTAAACCAGACAGCAAGGCTAAAGTAAAGAAAGCAACAATAACCGCCAAAGCTAAAGAAGATAAATCAGAATCAGGTACGATTAGATTAATAAAGAGTAGAGATAATTCAAAAAAAAAAAAATTAATTTTATAGCAGATTCGGGAGCAATCGATATTGTTAATAAAAGTGTGATTCTGTCAAACTTTGAAAGGTGTGAAAATTAGATTATCAGATGTGCGAATAAAAATGAATTTGCAAATATTGTAATAGACGGTAAAGGAGATCTTTTGTTGCAAACGGGAGAAAAAGAAGAGAAAGAGATTAGATTAACAGAAGTAATAGCAACAGGAGATGTATCAGAGAATCTACTGTCTTTGAGAAAATTAGCAGAGGCTGGTTTTAGTATTTATTTAGATGATAAATTGTTTAAGGCCTATAATAAACTGACAAATAAAATAGTTTTTGAAGGAATTTATGAGAAACCAAATTGGATTATACAATTTAAAGTCAAAAATAACGATATAGAGGATAATGATAATGTAGAATGTGCTGTGTATAGATGTAGAGCAGAAATTGTTCCACATTGTGAGCTTCCTGAACAATCGCAAGCAAACATTCAGACATGAATTATCAATTTCGGAGGGAGAGTTAGATGAGAGGGATAATGTTGGCTCTGCGATTGGGAGGGAGAATGAAGGAGAACTCACAAATGTGAACAAAAACGAAAATATAGAATACAATAATGCTGAACTCGAGCAAGTCATTAAGTTAGAGGATATACAGAAAATAGAGAATATAGAAGAAATGTGTGAAAGCTCAGTAATTGAAAAAGTAAAGAAATTAGAGAAAATAAATGAGGCGATGTTATGGCATGTTAGATTAGGTCATGCGTCGTTAAATTATCTAAGACAGCTACAAAAAGTAGAAAAGAGATTAGAGACAGTTAAGTTTGATAACTCCATATTAGAGTGTGAAGTCTGTATAATGGCAAAGATGGCAAAACTGCCGTTTAAAGAAAACAGAAATAGAGCACAGAGATCACTACAGGTAATACATACGGACATCATGGTTCCAATAAAACCTACATCCTATCCAGGACAAAAGAGGTTTATAATCACATTTATAGACGACTATTCTAGATTAGAGGAAGCCTACTCTCTGAAGACAAAAAATGAATCGGGAGAGGCTCTAGAGAAGTATCTAATATCCGTCAGAAATCTACTAGGAAAAGAAGAAAAGCTGTGTTACGTGAAGTCAGACCAAGGCAAGGAGTTCACGGGAGGTGCGTTTAGAGAAGTACTGGATAGAGAAAAGATAGAAGCTATTTACGCGCCACCGTATACTCCAGAGCATAACGGAGTTGCAGAAAGGTTCAAAAGAACGTTGCAAGAAAAAGTAAGAACATATATGTTTGACTCGGGATTACCAAAGAGTATGTGGGAGTTGGCAGTTGACGCTGCTGTGCATGCGTACAACAGATCTCCACACAAAACTATAGAGTACGAGATCCCGTTGAAGAAGTTTTCACCAGAAACGAGTTGTCACTTTGAGCAAATAAAGAGATTTGGATGCATTGGATATGCAAGAGTACCAAAGCCTACGTCGAAATTCGATAAGAGAGCTATTAGAGGTGTGTTGGTGGGATATACTGACACTGGATATATACTCTGGCATCCAAGCACAAGAAAATTCATAGAGTCCCGACACATCCGATTTAATGAAAAGGTAACATATAAAGATGTATATAAAAACAGCCAAATAGAAGAAGATAAAGACTCGAATAAAAATTCGATGAAAGAATTCGTAGAAGACGAGGAAAAGGGAGAACAGAAACTAGAGATTCCAGAGAAAAGGAAAAGAGGAAGACCGAGAAAACAAACAACACAATTAGACGGACAGAAACAGAAGGAAGAACAAAAGGAAAGTGAAACTCCAATGACTAGAAGTAAAACCAAAAGAAAACTAGAAGATAATGGAGATACTAATGTGCGAAGACTAATAGAAGATATTAGCTTTGCTAATTATACTACTGTGAAAAATATTCAACAGAATATAGAGAATGAAGATGAACTGAGTCGATGTCTTCTAGCATCATTACATAGAGAGCCCTCGACATATGAAGAGGCGATGACAAGCAGCGAAAGAGAAAACTGGAAAAATGCTGTAATAGAAGAACTTGAGTCTATGCAAACCAATCAGGTATGGACGCTTGTTGATAGACCGACAGAAATGTTAGATGGTAAACGAGCTAACATTATAGATTCAAGATGGGTATTCAAGAGAAAACTAGAAGCAGATAGATCAGCCAGATATAAAGCGAGACTGGTGATAAGAGGATGTAAAGACAAAAACGTGTATGATCTGAAAGAGACATATGCACCGGTTTCGAGATTGTCATTGGCTAGATCTATACTGGCAATAATAAACAAGTATAATTTATCTACTTGTCAATTAGACGTAAAAACTGCATTCTTGAATGGAACTTTAGAAGAAGAAGAAATATATATGGAAATTCCAGACGGAGTAGATGTGGATGAAAACACCAAGACCAAGGTGTGTAAATTAAATAGAGCTTTATATGGATTGAAGATAAGTCCGAAAAGATGGTATAAGAGATTTTCAGAAGAGACTCAGAAACTTGGATTGGAAAATGACCTACATGAGCCATGCCTGTTCACGTGGAGGAAAGAAGGCAAAATAGTGGTCGTACTACTTTATGTAGACGATATGTTAATTGCAAGTAATGACAAGGAAAAATTAGAGAAAAAAAAAAAAAAAGAAATTGAGTGAAATATTTGAGACGAAGGATCTTGGAGAACCCAAGAATTTTCTGGGAATAACAATAGAGCGAAATAAAGAAGAAAGATATATGAGCATTCATCAGACGAGATATACTGAGAGCATATTGGAAAAGTTCCATATGAATGAATGCAAACCTCAGAGTACTCCTATGGTCACCAGAAAAGTGAGTAATAAAAATAAAAAGAGTAAATTGAAAGAGAAGAGTATTGGAGAGGAAATTAGAAGAGTACCTTATAGAGAAGCTATAAGAAGCTTAATGTATCTGGCGAATGCTACACGACCTGATATCGCTATTGCAGTGAACTATTTAGCAAGAAGACAACTAGAGCCCACAGAAGAAGACTGGCAAGATGTGAAAAGAGTCTTCAGATATCTTAGAGGAACTACGAATCGAGGATTGATATTTAGAGGTGAAACAGATGAGTTAGAGTCACTGACAGACGCTAGTTTCAGAGACTGCATTGATTCTACATCCACTGAAGGATATATAATCAAATTATTTGGAGATGTGATAGCATGGAGAAGTCATAAACAGACATATGTTACACTCTCTACATGTCAAGCGGAGTATCTAGCAATGAGTGAAGCCTGTCAAGAAGTAATCTCATTAGATAAGTCACTCGATCAGGTATGTTGTTGGAAGAACATTCTTGCCTACAACAATCTGGTGTGATAACAGAGCAGCAGGAAACCGCACTAAGAAGGATGGAAGTCACAAACTAAAAATGTTTGATGACAACTTAGAGAAAATAAAGAAAAACTTAGAAGAAAGAGAAGAAACTGGAAACAGAAAACATATGGCTGACACTCATGGAGATTTTATCAAGCAGTGTGTTGATCAAGGGAAGGTGAAAGTCGAATGGATTGAGACCAAAGAGAATTTGGCAGACATTATGACAAAACCTTTGCCTTTAGACGCATTTGCATATTTAAGAGATAAGATAATGAATATAGAGTCTAAACAAAATTAGAGATTAATTTTACTCGATAACTGATTTTTGTTGTGTTTCAGATGAGGTCTAAATCTAGAGAAGGACCACAGGTCGCTCGCACAAAGGGAGGGAGTATTGAGAGCCGGGCTTTGAACAAGCGATGCGCTCCCGCCTCTAGAGAAAGCAGCTCCTGTGTGGCGCGCACCTCGGAACGCCATGCGTGCGTGCGGTCGTTGTCTGCGTGCGGTCGTCACGGTCGTGTGCAGAAGAGCCTTGACCATCGTAGAGTCAAGACATATTGTGTTCTTGTGTTCTTGTGTGATATAGAATAAATAGTGTACTCAGAGTGTTGAAATACGTAGAAGAGATTATTTCCTGCCCATCTCGCCACATCCCGTAGTGTTCCAAGCGATATTTCCAATACTTTAAATTACAGCGCCAATTACAGAGAGAACATATATATTGCCTCAAAAAATAATTGTTGCACTACTTTGAAAAATCTTTACATTGTGTCAATTAGAAAAGAATGTATGATAACAATTTTATAAAATTAAAAAATTTTATTTAAATTTTACAAGGGAATACAAGATATTTAAATACAAAGTTTACATGTGTATTTTTTAGTGGTCACAAAAAAATACAGAGGTAACAATACAAAATAAAAATATTTTATTAAAATACATAAATTTTTCTTGTAAAAATACTTGGCGCTGCTAGACCTCGAAATTTTAAATAAATAAATAAACTTATCCTATACTTAATTATAAGCCGCATTATTCGCCGTTGTCACGCACACCCATATCACTCGCTCGCACATACACACCACGCTGACAATCATTTTGTTACTCTCGTCGCATTCTTCTCTGAATTATTTTTATTTATTGTTGTCCTTATTTATTTAAAATTTCGAGGTCTAGCAGCGCCAAGTATTTTTACAAGAAAAATTTATGTACTTTAATAAAATATTTTTATTTTGTACTGTTACCTCTGTAATTCTTTGTGATTAAATCTTTTATTCTATTGAAAAATACATATATAAACTTTGTATTTAAATACAAATTGTATTCCTTCGTTGGATTAAATATTTTAATAAAATATTTTTATTTTGTACTGTTACCTCTGTATTTTTTTGTGACCACTAAAAAATACACATGTAAACTTTGTATTTAAATATTTTGTATTTCCTTGTAAAATTTAAATAAAATTTTTTAATTTTATAAAATTGTTATTATACATTCTTTTCTAATTGACACAATGTAAAGATTTTTCAAAGTAGTGCAACAATTATTTTTTGAGGCAATATATATGTTCTCTCTGTAATTGGCGCTGTAATTTAAAGAGATATCGTTTCTTTTTTGTAATTGTAATAGATCACTTGAAGCGCGACTCTTCTTTTTGATAAGGTAACATAATTTTGTGATGTGCATCACTTGGGTTATAATTTTTCGGAAATAAAGATACTAGGGGAGACCGGGGCTAAGCCGACAACGGGGCGAACTTGACACTAGGCTTTTTGCCAATTTAAATCTATCGTAGAAACTTGACTTTGCTACTGTAAATGCGTCTTTATGTGCCAGTATTATCAACGGAATTTGGTAACATTCTGAGTTATAGTGTAATTTTTAACGCGACATAAGTGTTTTTGATAGTGAAAAGTAATTTTTCTGATCTCTCGAAAATGTCTACTCTTTCATCGAGCTTTACTCTTGCGGATCTACCGATAAGTGATTTTGATGGGAAATTCGATGCTTTATACGAATCCAATAATAATTTTTGCATTTTTTCAAAATTTTTATATTTTTGGAGTAACAAAAGTAAAAAACGACGTTCGGGGCGAAGTCAACACCACGCCGTTTCGTCGGCTCCCAGTAACAAACTACGATGCTTTGCAGCCGTATATGGCTCATGACAAATGTATGCGCACGTCCGATCGCGAATTTACCTGCATTAATTGTTTTTCAGACATGAGTTTAGATGAAGATAATTGAAAGTTCAACAATTTTTGTTCTCATTATTTCAAATGATGTTCTAGCTACTTTATTCCGAACTTTTGTACTTTTTAAATACACAATAAACAATGTATTTTCATTTTCAGACAGTAAAAAATAAGTTCCAGATCAAATTGTGTCCATCACGCAAAGTGTTGAGTTTGCCCCGGCGGGGTGTCGAGTTTGCCCCGTCATTTTTCAATTCGAAAATTTGTCTTCGCGTCACTTTTCCTTTCCTGGCGGCAAAACAAAGCGACGTACAGCAAAACTTCCTGAATCAATTTTGTACCTGAAGAAACACTCTTTAAATATATACCATTGAATTTGCCTAAAAATTATAATTAAACATTAAAAATTGCCTTTGAAAAAATAGTGTCGGCTTAGCCCCGGTCTCCCCTACTGCTTAGATTTTTTCGAGATTTTTCGAGATATAAAGATTATGTCTACCACTTGTTACTTATATTTTTTCGAGGTATGGTAACAACATATACACTACTATGCGTGTACTTGGCGCTTTTTTAAATCTTTTTTTTTTAAAAAGTAATTTTGTACGGATATCACGCCTTTTTGTAGTATTACGCATTTTATAAACAGTATGTACAGGGTAAAGCTATTTGGGGTATAATACTACCACTTTGTGTTTTTCGAGGTAACAACATAATACATATATACTACTATGCGTGTACTTGGCGCCTCTTTTACCTTTTTTTTAAAAAGGTAATTTTGTACGAATATATCACGCCTTTTTGTAGTGTGTTACGCATCTTAATCTTATAAACAATATATCTTATAATCTTATAAACAGTATATACAAGGTTTGAAGCTGAAAATGTTACGGACTATTATTTCTAAAGAAAACAACAATTTAATAATTTGCTTAGTTTTTTAAAAATAAGAATCTGTAACCCTTTTAGTTGTACACCTTGTATATATTTTTCAATTTCAGCATAAAACATAATCGCAATATAGCATGATTAATGTTAATAAGTCGTTAACTGTAAAATTTTTTATTTATTTTTATTCGCGTGTCTTACTGAATGTTGTTCGCAATTGTATATGTACCGATATCTACAAGCATCGATATTTTTGTTAATTACAGATGGACACCTGTAACACGTGTCTGAAACTTACCTGATTTGTTTATTCTTTTATTTCCTTCAACTAATCGCAAATTAATTCTACTTGATAAAAGCAATTCTATCAAATTTTTCATACATAACGCATCGTTTATAATTTTCTATTAATTATTTTATTCTATTAATTAATTTTCTATTATTAATATATATATATATATATATATATATTCGTACTCACATCCTTGAAAATTATTTTGAGAATTCGAGTGAATGTCACAACTAGATAAAATTATCTTTCATATTTTGGCAGTTGAATAGGAACATATTTGAGTTGGCGAAAAATGATTATCTGAAACCGCACGTGTGTGTAAATAATTCAGTAGAAATATATAATCTTCATTTCAAAATACATTTGCACACTACGTACCAAAAATATATAATATGATAACGTAGTTTTTGCTATTCAATTGATTGAATTTTAGAAAAGAAAAAGATTTAAAAGTATATAACTATGTCAGTCAATAAAGAGACATAGACGCAAGTTGAATCATATATATTTAATTGCCTGCTCATTAAATATAAAGTTCAAACACATAGAAATTGTATATTTTTCTATACTTAAATGCAATAGGAAGAAATAATTAAACAAGAGTTCTTGCATAGGAATATTATGCATAATTTTTACAAAACATATTTAAGATTCGCGCAATTGAGATATATAATAAAATTAATAACGATTCTATAAATCTTAGGTATATGTTAATAATACGACATGATCTTTTTAATTACGAAACTTACAAACTAACGGAAAAAAATTCGTATCCTAAATGCCAATAATTTTTCTAATGTAACAATAATAATATTGAAAATATATGGATAGAAATATATATACCTAATAAATAATAACATAATTAATGATATACAAGAGCTTTTGTCGCGCATATCGATTTTCAATAATGGATATAGATATTGTAACAAATACGTTTTACGTTCATTCGAAAACAAATTATGTGTACTCATAATAAAAATTGTATGAATTAAAATTATGTGTATACACATAATAAAAATGCGGAATTATTTTTATGTCAGACACAATTTTAATTTATCCAATTTTTATTATGTCAAGACATAATTTTAATTCATCCAATTTTTATTATGTCTAGACATAATTTTTATTCAGCGAATTTTTATTATGTTATGACATAATTTTAGTTCTGCCGCTAGGGAATTTTTAAGTCGATTCTTATAAATCAAGCTTGAATTCGATGTCTAGGTATCACACGTTGCTGATGACGAGATCCACATAGTGCGCTCCGCAGTTTTCGGTGTCTACGTGTATTAATACTTCGAATTCGATATTTACGTGTCCTACATTCGGATTTAAAGTTATTAATACACATGACACCAAAAACTACGAAGCGCACTATGTGGACCTCGTAATCGGCAACCTGGAACACGTAGACATCGAATTCGAGGTATTATTACACCTGGACATCAGCAACCTGGGACATCTAGACATCAATTTCAAGATATTAATACACGTAGACACCAAAAACTACGGAGCGCACTATGTGGACCTCGTCATCGGCAACCTGGGACACCTAGAAATTGAATTCAAGGTATTAATACACGTAGACACCGAAAACTACGGAGCTCACTATCTAGATATCGTCATCGGCAACCTGGGACACCTAGACATCGCATTCAACGTATTATTACACCTGGACACCGAAAACTACGAAGCGCACTATGTGGACCTCGTCATCGGCAACCTGAGACACCTAGAAATCGAATTCAAGGTATTAATACACGTAGACACCGAAAACTACGGAGCTCATTATCTAGACATCGTCATCGGCAACCTGGGACACCTAGACATCGAGTTCAACGTATTATTACACCTGGACACCGAAAACTACGAAGCGCACTATGTGGATCTCGTCATCGGCAACCTGGAACACGTAGACGTCGAATTCAACGTACGATTACATCTGGACACCGAAAACTATGAAGCGCACTATCTGGATCCCGTCATCGGCAACCTGGGACACGTGGACATCGAATTCAAGGTATTAATACACGTAGATACCGAAAACTACAGAGCGCACTATGTGGACCTCGTCATCGGCAATCTGGGACACCTAGACGTCGAATTCAACGTACGATTACACCTGGACACCGAAAACTATGAAGCGAACTATCTGGATCCCGTCATCGGCAACCTGAGACACGTGGACATCGAATTCAAGGTATTAATACACGTAGATACCGAAAACTACGGAGCGCACTATGTGGAGCTCGTCATCGGCAACCTGGAACACGTAGACATCGAATTCAACGTATTATTACACCTGGACACCGAAAACTATGAAGCGCACTATCTGGACCTCGTCATCGGCAACCTGGGATACCTAGACATCGAATTCAAGCTTGATTCATAAGAATCGACTTAAAAGTTTTTTAGCGGCACTTTCTGCCAAGCGTAGAAAACTTTCTTTTCCGGCAGCGGTGGTAATACGATGTAAGGATACGAAATCTCTCTCGATATACATGAAGCAATTGACTCAATATGTATAATACCTAATTTACCTAAATAGAAATCTTCGAATCTTCTTCCTGACCGATAAGTCTATCGACCTATAATTTATCTACTAGATCGTTCGAAATACGCGCGCGATATCGAAACTGACGATACCTGCGCCGCCAGTGTCGAAAAAGTGAAAGGGACATTTTCTCTGATCACGTGATATGGCATGAGAGACGGTCGACGTAGAAGAAGTATCTTAAAAATAAATTTTCACATTTGGACTTTGCGTCGCAATATCTCCGCTCGTAGGGCACGTAGCGGAATATTATGAGAGAAACCCCCCCCCTTATTTGGACCCCAAGCTATCGATCAAGCCTACTTAAAACTTGATCCGTTCACTCATTATATGAGATCTCAACATCTCGGGTACTCGCAACTCGTGCGTTCGCGTAAAAGAGTAACGGTGCGGTCTCGCTTCGCGTGTACTTGGCGCGAGACACTACCGTGTCTCTTGATCTAATACGCTAAAAAACTTTAAAATAAAATCAATCACGTCTATTTGTTTTCGTAAAGAAAAATTTTTCATAAAAGTGGTGAAAAAAGTTTCTGTGAAGTTGGCACCTCACTTTAAAAAATCGGAAGTTTTATCAACTGTTCCATTTGCATCCGCAATAGTTCTACAGTTCTTGATAGGTTTTAGAAATAGTTTCGTGTGTGTTGATTTAGTTTAAAAACATGACTTGAAAATATGAGGTGCTAACTTCCCGTGGCACCTCATGTTTCGAAAAAATTAATTTTACCATGATATTTTATAGTTCTCTAAGAGTTACAGTTCCTGATAGGTTTTAGCAATAGTTCCGGTCATTAAATATTTTTAAACAAATTTTTAATCTGACCGCGAGCACCTCAAGTTCCTAAAATACAGTTCCTGATAGGTGTCAGCGACAGTTCCGGCCTTTAATTATTTTTAAATAAATTTTTAATCTGACCGCGAGCAACTCAAGTTCCTAAAATACAGTTCCTGATAGGTATCAGCGACAGTTCCGGCCTTTAATTATTTTTAAATAAATTTTTAATCCGACCGCTGGCACATCATCTACGAGAAATACGGGGTGCTGACAATTTGGATCATTTTCTTCAAAGTTCTCGGCAGTTCTCACATAGTTCTGAGCATTTAAATACGTTTTGTCAAGAGTTCCAGCTATTTACTATTTTTAAACAATTTATTCGTATTTCTCATAGAGGAGGTGCCAGCGGTCAAATTAAAAAATTGTTTAAAAATAGTAAATAGCTGGAACTTTTGTCAAAACATATTTAAGTGCTCGGAACTATGTGAGAACTGCCGAGAACTCTGAAGAAGACGATCCAAATTGTCAGCACCCGTATTTCTCGTAGATGATGTGCCAGCGGTCGGATTAAAAATTTATTTAAAAATAATTAAAGGCCGGAACTGTCGCTGACACCTATCAAGAACTGTATTTTAGGAACTTGAGATGCTCGCGGTCAGATTAAAAATTGGTTTAAAAATACTTAATGACCGGAACTATTGCTAAAACCTATCAGGAACTGTAACTCTTAGAGAACTATAAAATATCATGGTAAAATTAATTTTTTTCGAAACATGAGGTGCCACGGGAAGTTAGCACCTCATATTTTTAAGTCATGTTTTTAAACTAAATCAACACACACGAAACTATTTCTAAAACCTATCAAGAACTGTAGAACTATTGCGGGGGCAAATGGAACTGTTGATAAAACTTCCGATTTTTTAAAGTGAGGTGCCAACTTCACAGAAACTTCTTTCACCACTTTTATGAAAAATTTTTCTTTACGAAAACAAATGGACGCGATTGATTTTATTTTAAAGTTTTTTAGCGTATTAGATTTTATTACCTCTATTAAGCTGGACCCCCCACCAGCGCAAATCAAGTTTTTACTAGGTCAAAAATTTAGTGCTATTTAGGTGCTAATTAAGTGCCCTAGTCCGAATTTTGGTGCTCGAACCGTTTAGCAGGAAATCGCGTAAAAAATGGGGGGGTCCAGCTTGCCATATCAGAAAATGGTCCTATAGACAAGACAAGTACACTATAATTAAGTGCTAATTAAGTGCTAATTAAGTGCTAATTAAGTGCTCTAAAATAACGATAAAATATTGATAAATTATAACATTTATTTAAATATGCGACTATATATTGAATACAGTAACGTCGCGGTCGACACAAACACTTAAAAAATTTGCTGCATAAATATATTCGTTACTAAAATGATCGAAAACATATATTTCCCAAATCTGAGTAACAGTAAAACAATTACGATAATTAACTTACAAGGGACCTTCAGGCTAACGGATTTTTGTTTTTTTTTCGTACTTACTGTACTTGAAAGTCATCACTCGGACATCAATTTCCCAAAGTATTAAGGCGCGCTTTTCAGAAAAACTCGAAAAAATCGAATTTGAAGAATTCCGAGCGCGCTATGTACACAGAATTTTAATTTTAATGTAAAATTTATCAAATCCATGCTAATTAATATTTAATCGTTTTCAATTTCGTTTTCAATGAAAAACTTACATCTTCTTATTTTGAATATTGGTATAAAAATTTTGATTTGTATAAAAATTTGATTTTCTCGAGTTTTTCTGAAAAGCGCGCCTTAATACTTTGGGAAATTGATGTCCGAGTGATGACTTTCAAGTACAGTAAGTACGAAAAAAAACAAAAATCCGTTAGCCTGAAAGTCCCCTTGTTAGACCAGCCGTTGGCGCTGAGCACTAAGTTCAGTCATCTGATCTTTTACGAATTAGTTGCTCGCAAGATTATATAATATTAAAATAATTCTCAGACATTGCACTTTAAAAGAATATCACGATTCGAATTTAGTGCTAGCTGCATATAGTGTTGAAATTAATTAATTAATCAATGGAGCGCGCGCTCCAGGGATAAATTAATTAATTTCAACACTATACAGTTAGCACTAAATTTGAATCGTGATATTTTCTTAAAGTACAATGTTTCAGGAGTATTTTGGGACCAAAAACACGCGAGCACCTAATTTTTTGACGATGCAGTCGAACTTTAGAGCGCGGCGCGCGCGCTCCATGAGTTAATTAATTCAACCCTTTGCAGCTAGCACTAAATTCAAATCGTGATATTTTCTTAAAGTACAATGTTTCAGGATTATTTTGGGACCAAAAACACGCGAGCACCTAATTCTTTGACGATGCAGTAACGAATTATAGAGCGCGGCGCACGCGCTCCATGAGTTAATTAATTGATTTCAACCTTTTGCAGCTAGCACTAAATTCAAATCGTGATATTTTCTTAAAGTACAATGTCTCAGGAGTATTTTGGGACCAAAAACACGCGAGCACCTAATTCTTTGACGATGCAGTAACGAATTATAGAGCGCGGCGCGCGCGCTCCAAGGATAAATTAATTAATTTCAACACTATACAGTTAGCACTAAATTCGAATCGTGATATTTTCTTAAAGTACAATGTTTCAAGATTATTTTGGGACCAAAAACACTCGAGCACCTAATTCTTTGACGATGCAGTAACGAATTATAGAGCGCTGCGCGCGCGCTCCAGGGATATATTAATTAATTTCAACGATTTGCAGCTAGCACTAAATTCGAATTGTAATATTTTCTTAAAGTACAATGTCTCAGGAGTATTTTGGGACCAAAAACACGCGAACACCTAATTTTTAAATATTGATAAATGTTATAATTTATCAATATTTTATCGTTATTTTAGAGCACTTAATTAGCACTTAATTATAGTGTACTTGTCTTGTCTATAGGACCATTTTCTGATATGGGGGGGTCCAGCTTTATGGCAAGCTAGACCCCCCCCCATTTTTTACGCGATTTCCTGCTAAACGGTTCGAGCACCAAAATTCGGACTAGGGCACTTAATTAGCACCTAAATAGCACTAAATTTTTGACCTAGTAAAAACTTGATTTGCGCTGGTGGGGGGTCCAGCTTAATAGAGGTGATTTTATTTAACCGTATTTTACCGTGTTTGATTTTATTTCAACGTTTTTTACCGTGTTTGATTTTATTTCAACGTTTTTTACCGTATTTGATTTTATTTCAACGTTTCTTACCGTGTTTGATTTCATTTCAACGTTTTTTTACCGTATTTGATTTTATTTCAACGTTTCTTACCGTGTTTAATTTTATTTCAACGTTTTCTTACCGTATTTGATTTTATTTCGCCTTATTTTACCGTATTAGATTTTATTTAACCGTATTTTACCGTGTTTGATTTTATTTCAACGTCTTTTACCGTGTTTGATTTTATTTCAACATTTTTTACCGTATTTGATTTTATTTCAACGTTTTTTACCGTATTTGATTTTATTTCAACGTTTTTTACCGTATTTGATTTTATTTCGCCGTATTCTACCGTGTTTGATATTATTTCAACGTTTTTTTACCGGGTCGTATTTGATTTTATTTCGCCATATTTTACCGTATTACATTTTATTTAACCGTGTTTGATTGTAAAAAAGATATGCGAGTGAATATAGATGATGGCACCGAAGTCAACGCAATTGTGAACGACCATGCGCGCCTGCTCGAATGGGCAACCCGTCATACTGATGTGTATGTTGCGGAAGCACTCAGTCTGCTCCCTCGAGCGCTGCGGATTGTCGTTGTCACAGGCCTCGACTTCGTCACCACGATGCGGCTCGATAGCTGGGCGCGATCGAAAGCGTGTCAAACGTTGACGTGTCACACGAGGCCGACCAGAGAAAATCGCGAAAATTCGCTCGATAGCGGAATCGATGGCGCGCCCCACTCAGGAGGTGCGCGGCCCCTCGGCGCAGTAACGCGGACCAATCAGGGGCAGGCTAGCGAGTTCGCGACAGATCCTCGCGTAGAGCGGTCGATCGCAGATTCTCTGTCCCGTTCTCTGGCCCCTCGCTTTTGCGGCGGTTCCTTGGCACCCTTAAACGGCGCGGCGGTTGGATACGCCGGTCCCTCCGCAAGACTTCAATGTGACTCAGGAATGCTGGCCAGTCACCCCCGGAGTCTGGTTGGCCTTGCTGCGCCAAGCTCCGTCCGCTGTCGTATCACGCTTCGCGCGTGTGCTTTCCTGCGCCCCTTCGCGTCTGGCCCGCGAGCTCCACTGATACTGGCTTCCGTCGATCGATTCCTCGTCTCCGTCCCTCTGGTTGACCCCAACGCTCCAAATCCTCCGCATTCCGACGGGAACGTTCTTGTTCAGTCTCGGCGAGATGCCGATTACAATACAAAAAAAATACAACGGGATCAGAAAATAATACGCAATCTAATTATGCCCCTGGAGATCTCGCTATCGCCTCCCTGGACTATCTACGGGCGCAAACTCGCGCCTTGTGACGGCGCGGCGGCGGGGACGCTGCCACGATGCAGCAAAACTGCAACGTCACAACACATACAAAAAATTATTATAAATTATATGTTATGCATTTTTTTTGTTAAAAGATCTACATATGCTTTCAAACAGTTTTTCAGAATATCATAACATATATAAAAATAAAATTAATTGTTAATAAAAATTGATATTAACGAACAAAATATTAACAATAAACCTTCTAGAATAAATCATTCTTATAATTCTCAGAATAAATAAGAAAATAATTAATGCTCTCTCTGAATTTTTAGAATTAATAAAAAAATAAAATAAAATGTGTTTTTTTAATCAAAAGTATAAGCTAATGAAAGTGCGAAAGTCTAAAGAATACGAATACTTTTGAGACAATATCGTAAAAATTTTCTCTCCTATTGATCATGAAAAATTAAAAAATATTTTTTATTGTAATTTTAATTTTTAATTTTTTTTGTGTTTTTTCGCTTTATCCTCCAATGCATTAAAAAATAAATAAAAAAAGAAAAAAACCTATGACAAATGGATTCCATTTAATGACTGTATTGCTGATTTTTCCAAGAATAGGCCATAACTGACTTCTTGAACTTTTTGCTAGAGGTAATCCATCAATTCCAATGTCAATATAAATTTTATCGAGAATTCCCGAATGATCCGAATGGCTTCTCAATTCATCCGTAATGCCTTTTAATAAACCGTAATGAAAATAATTTTCCGGTGTAACCTTCCGTATTACAGTCTTTCGAGGAGTACACAATAAAGTGCGTGCATTCTTCGGTAATTGTTCAACGGGTAAATAAATTCTTAATATTATCAGCAAAGCCGATAAAGCCACATGGCTTATTCCAAATAAAAGTGCCCAATTGCACAGTTTTGCGGACAAATTTTCTTCGTTACCAATATCAATAACATATTTTCCTCATCTATATCCTCATCTATATTGATATCGTTATCTTCTATCTCATTCGTTTCTTCTTGTGAAGAACTTGCAGATGTTTCTCCAATACTCTCATTCTCAGGTTCTTCCGCGACTAATTCGACACTACTTTCAACATTAACGTCATGATTTGTTACGTCGACCTCAGATAAAGAAGCAGCATTGTCAACATGTGCTACGGCAGCGAGTCGTCTACGTTGCTGTCTCTTAGACAATTGCAAAAAAGGTTTACGCTTTTTCATTTTTTCTACAAAATGTTGCAATAAAACAAAATATATTCTAGTACATCAATTACAAATACGAATAATGAGAAACAATTATTGTGTATGTGAAAATGCTGAATTGAATGATGACAAGAATGAAAATTGTTACAAAAGTACGATCTCAATAAGTACACTCTCTAACCTTATTAAAAAACTAACAAATAATAAAAATATTATGTATAGTTATAGTATGTACTTACTTTCTGAAAACACTTGCCTACTAAATTCTTGATGCACCGTCTTATGGTCTCACACAGGTTAAATATAATATTTTATTAAACTAAATTAAGTAATCGACCGAATATCCATGCACCGTGATGTAAACACAATCTCACAGTTTGCGGAATTGCGAAATGCTCAGCAAAATGAACTCCTTGGGCGCTTATTGTTTTGTCGAATTTGGTAAGCTCCTCAGGAGTTCAGTAAAATGAACTCCTTGGTAGCTTGTTTTGTCGAATTTGGTAAGCTCTCCAGGAGCTCAGTAAAATGAACTCCTTGGTAGCTTGTTTTGTCGAATTTGGTAAGCTTCACCGAAAGTGCAGCAAAATGAACTCCCTGGGAGCTTGTTTTGTCGAATATGGTAAGCTCCACCGAAAGCGCAGCAAAGGGCGCTTGTTTTGTCGAATTTGGTAAGTTTCCGGGGAGCTCAGCAAAATAAATTCCCTGGGAGCTTAATCGGAGTTTTGTGCTGTGTGGGTTATTTCATTTATATATGTATTTTCGTTTATATTTCCCAACATTTTATCAACGAAATAATAAATAGTTTCTTGTCCTAAATAACATTACCGTTTTTCTTTCTTCAAATATACCCTAGAATCCTAACACCACACTTCCAAAAAATCCTAATTTTATCATACTGTGTACGCTACCCAGTGTACTAAGAGAGAGAGGGACAGGAGTTGGAGAGAGGGGAAGAGAGAGAGAGAGAGAGAGAGAGAGAGAGGGGGGGGAATAAATGGGTGCATGCAAATTACATACATATGAGAGAAAGGAATAATACGACAGATATCTGTCCTTGTCTAACGAGGCATCTGTACGACATATCTGTCAAAGTTCGTTCTTTGAAACGGCTTTATAGATCGCAAAATTCTTTTACAGAAGTAAAGTATAGGTATTAATGAAGAGTTGTTCTTTCCATGTGCTCCCTAAGTTACATAACAGTTACAAACTGGTTTACTGGGATTATGTCATAATAATTAAGATTTTTATTCAGTTTGTTATCTACTGTTCATCAGCTGCCGTTACCCTCTACTCTGATGCTAAGACTGAGGTATATTTTTCTATATAAAGACAGAATAAAATTAGTTATATAAATCAATAATATAATATTTATTGCATTTGTTATAAAAGTTATTATTTTACCCCATCAAGAATGGATAGATCCTTTGAAAGAGTTTTACATCATTCATTTACATTACAAGAAAGAAATTATTAGAGGTGCAAGAGATACAGTAAATTGCCAAGTTTAATAAGTACCCGCGTGAATACATACTATGTATATTAATTCACATTCTCAATTATGCTACTGTTATTATTTGTCATCAGACAATTATAAACATACACATAATAATTAGGTACATATTATATATATATATATATATATATATATATATATATATATGTATATATACGCACATGTATGCATAAGAATATGTAATTTATAAAAAGCGGGTGCTTATTAGCCTTGATACGTTACTGCCTTCTGCTACGGACGGCCAGAAAGCATTTCTTGGTTCAGGCCGTATTGCTAAAGAATCCATAGACGCGGCAACGCCGCGTGGCGTTGCCGCGTCTATAGCATACCTATGGCTCTCTCCTTACCACCGTGCGTCCGTGTGAGCAATTCAGTGGTGTGTGTACGTGTACGGAGTTTCGCGTTGTCACCACCAGTGGCACCACCTTACATGGTGGCGTTTTACTGATATACAGTGATATATATACATGGATTGCCGATAGGCTCTTGGCGATGTACCCAATTGAAAGTCCGCCATTTTACACGTAAAAGGTACGCGCATGCGTGGTGGACTGTGATTGTGTCAGGTGGGTGCGTACAGGTGCGCATAGGTGCGTAGGTGCATAAAAAATTTATATTGAATAATTTTGAGATTTGATTGTTTAAACGTTGAGGTAGTTTTTAAAAAATTAATCTAATATAGGTGAACGACAATGGAATACCTTGAATCACGACAAGTTGATTGTAATATCGCAACGTAAATAGGAATCTTTGTTCTGAATTAAAAAATCTGAATAAAGCATTATTGTTTTATTAAACAAAATCTTGCAATATTTGAGCCATTTAATAATTTGTTTCATTAATAATGCTAATTTTTTAAATTAATAATTGCAAAAACGTTACATAAACGTAAGTTTCAGTTAAACTTATTTGAATTTCCCGCTCAAAGGCAAATTGCCGGGTAAGATGGCGGCCGCCCATTTGGAGACGCTATTGAGTCCTGCCGACGTCGGCAATCCATGTATATATATCAGCAGAGAGAAACCTGAGAGCGGCCTGGAGCGGCCACCGGGATCCATTCCGTTCCAGCGGACGTATACTGACGCGCCGCTTGACAAAGTGGACGTCAACTACGTCGTTACGCTCGGTAACGGTACACACATGGTTCGTGTCCGTGCTATGGTTCGTGTCCGAACTACTCAGATGGAGGGGATATGCTGGTCGCGCAAGCCGCTCCTCTGTCCGTGTACGCTCGGCACTCGGCAAGCTTCGAGCGGGGAGAGAAGAACAGACATACGATCTGCTGTCTTCTTCTCTCTTGAGCTGTGACGTTGCCGGCGCGGCGTTGTCGTTAAGGTCGGTCCAGAATGAGTTGCAAACGCCTTGTTGCCAGTTGCAAAGGATGGCAACTACTAGTTGCAAAGTGCTATTTCCGGTTGCAAGAGACAGTTGCGGTTGCCGAACGAGAGTTGCCCAACTTTTAATTTTGGCGACTGCAACCTGGCAATCTCAACATCTCAGCCAATCAAGATCGAGTTCAGGAAGGGCGCGAAAAGTGAAAACACGAGTACCACAGATGAAGGTTGTGTGATATAAATGGTGAAGTGTAATTTTTGGTAGATATCTTAGCATATTTCATTATTTTGTACAAAGTAAAATGGATATTGAAGAGCAAAACGAGTTGGATTTTGAAGGAGTTGGAGGAAATTGGGATGAATCCGATATACGATCACTAATTGCACACGTAAGTTCTGCTGACATTCTATATAGTCTTTATAAAATAATTCATGATCTTCATTCAGAAGATAATGGAATAAATTGTCATAGTGGCCGCATTGGGGGAGTCCCGTTTGCCTACAATCCCGATTGCCAACAGCTTCGTTTGCCCACAACATTTTGCCTACAACTTCATTTGCCGACATTCCCGATTGCCTACAGAGCGATTGCCTACAAGCATTATTGCGCACATATAATAGTTAAAAATACGAAAGTACGTTTGCGCACATGACCAAACACATTGCACACATGACTTTATTGCACACAAGCAGATTGCACACATGACATTATTGCGCACATACACATTGCACACATGACTTTATTGCGCACATACACATTGCACACATGGCTATATTACACACATAAAATAAAAAATCATATTAACACTTTGCACACATAACATTATAGCGCACATACACTTTGCACACATGACATTATTGCGCATATACGCATTGCACACATAAATTTATTGCACACATAAAATAAAAAAAATCATAATAATAATTAATACTTTGCACACACGACTTTGTTGCGCACATACACTTTGCACACATAACATTATTGCGCACATACACATTGCACACATAATATTATTATTGCGCATATAAAATAAGAAAATCATATTAGGACATTGCACACATAACGTATTGCTCACATACACTTTGCACACATACACTTTGCACACATGGCATTATTGCGCACATACACTTTGCACACATGACATTATTGCGCACATACACACTGTACACATAATATTATTGCGCACAAGAAAATAAGAAAATCATATTAGCACATTGCACACATGACGTATTGCACACATACACTTTGCACACATAACATTATTGCGCACATACACTTTGCACACATGACGTTATTGCGCACATACACTTTGCACACATGACATTATTGCGCACATACACATTGCACACATAATATTATTGCGCATATAAAATAAGAAAATCATATTAGGACATTGCACACATAACGTATTGCTCACATACACTTTGCACACATAACATTATTGCGCACATACACTTTGCACACATGGCATTATTGCGCACATACACTTTGCACACATGACATTATTGCGCACATACACACTGTACACATAATATTATTGCGCACAAGAAAATAAGAAAATCATATTAGCACATTGCACACATAACGTATTGCTCACATACACTTTGCACACATAACATTATTGCGCACATACACTTTGCACACATGGCATTATTGCGCACATACACTTAGCACACATGACATTATTGCGCACATACACACTGTACACATAATATTATTGCGCACAAGAAAATAAGAAAATCATATTAGCACATTGCACACATGACGTATTGCACACATACACTTTGCACACATAACATTATTGCGCACATACACTTTGCACACATGACGTTATTGCGCACATACACTTTGCACACATGACATTATTGCGCACATACACTTTGCACACATGACATTATTGGCGCACATACACTTTGCATACATGACATTATTACACACATACACTTTGCACACATGACATTATTGCGCACATACACATTGCACACATATATTATTGCGCACATAAAAATAAGAAAATCATATTAGCACATTGCACACATGACGTATTGCACACATACACTTTGCACACATGACAATTATTGCGCACATACACTTTGCACACATGACATTATTGCGCACATACACATTGCACACATAATATTATTCCGCACATAAACTTAAAAAATCATATTAACACATTGTACACATAACGTTATTACACACATACGCTTTGCACACATAACAGTATTGCGCACATACATTTTGCACACATGACATTATTGCGCACATACACATTGCACACATAATATTATTACGCATATACGCATTGCACACATGACTTTATTGAGCACACACACACACATTGCACACATGGTCGTAATGCACACAAAATAAAAAAATTATATTAACACATTGCACACATAACGTTATTGCGCACATACACATTGCACACATATATTCATCCCAAGTCTTATAAAGGGAACAGAAAAGTCAAAATAATGTCACTTTGATGTCACATTGACTAAATTTACTAATTTTTTATCACGATTGAAATCTTGATCTTAGACGGCTTAAAACAGACTTTACGCTGACTCCTTTTATTATTATATCTTTTTGATTTTTAAAAAATGTGGTATCCCAGACAAAATGCATGTCTCAAATCGGGACAAATGACGTCTTAAAGGCGTCATTAAGATATCTTCAAGACGTCTTATGATATAACGTCTTTAAGACGTTTTAAGGTAGGTTTATAATAGCCGTAACCGTTGATTTAAGCCGTAATCTTTAAGAAATTGACCAATCACAGTCAATTATTCTTCTCACATTCCACTGTGATTGATCAATTTCTTAAAGATTACGGCTTAAATCAACGGTTACGGCTATTATAAACTAGCCTTTAGGCCGGTATTCGCAGTCGTTTCTTATATTTAAGACCCGCGTCTTAGGTACAATCCTAAGATGTTATTAAACAATCACAGAGCCGTATTCGCGTCTTAAAACATTACTTAAGACAGTCTTGAAATAAGATCTGACTATGAATACCGACCTCAATGGTGTCTGTTATTGGGAGTTTGAACCATAGATTAAAGGCCGTCGCACACAAAATTGCATAGGCTGCATAAGCATAGCATAAGACCGCTGGACCAATGAGCATCTTATGTAAATTAATATGACGACTTTATGCTGGATGCTCATTGGTTTAGCAATCTTATGCTACGTCTATGCTAAGCTATGCATTTTGTGTGCGATGGCCTTAAAGAAGGAACACAGACTTTTACATAACGCATAATGCATAAGCATAAGAAAACTGATTAGTCTATTTCTTTACGCACATGTATGTATATATGGACCAATCAATTTTCTTATGTTTACGCATTATGCGTTATGCAAAAGTGTGCTACTCGCTTTATATAGATATAAACCGGCTCCTGCCATAAGAGGCAGCGTGGGAACATGACGGTGCAGACATAGGCTGAGTTTCCACTGAGCGTGTCACGCGTCACGCATCATCACGAGTTAACCAATCAACACATCCCATTTTGATCCCGTCATAAGTAATGTAATAAAATGCATGGGATGTGTTTATTGGTTAACTTGTGATGACGCGACGCATGACGCGCTCAGTGGAAACTCAGTCATAGCCTCAATTGTAGTTCTTTCTCTTTCTTCTGATCGCTTGGTGGGGATAGAAGTCGCGTTCAGAGGATCAATCATGAATCTTTTCCCCTAGGGTGGAAACGTAAAAAATGAAAAATCTCTCTTTCTATTGATGTTAAATAGAAAGAGATAGTCATATAAAACTTTTCACTTTCCACGTTCCACATTAATACATGATTGACCCCCAGCAGACCAAGCCGCTCAGTAGTAGTCAAATGCGATTGACTCTTACTTTTGGAACCAACCAATCAACGCAGAGTGTTGATAAGATGAACTCAACAGTTGTGCAACAGTTGTGTCTGCTGAACGCGCCCAATGTGTCTACGCTAGTTCAGATTTCGCCACCAGAAGCGCTCGCGCAGAGCCGCAGAGCTTTGCGTAAAGTCACTAGATTTATAAAGTATCGCAATCATCTGCCATTTTGGCATCATCACACAAACAAACAGTGTATACATACAAAGGTTTTCGCGGTTTTCGCACACATGAATTAGGTTTGAAAATGGCACTTAACGTGTAGCTAAGTTACACTATAACATG